>JARUPY010000578.1:600000-753539 GCA_029817715.1 Melastoma dodecandrum | reverse complement strand
TTCACATACCCCGTCTGAATTTATTTCAAGACTGGAGTTCTACAAGGAACTGGGAGATGTGCGTCAGGAGTTGACTGCTATGAAGGGTATTCTAATGGATGTCCAAACCCTAATAGGGCGTCTTTCTGGCCCGAGAAACGAGGAAAGAGTAAGACCTCATATGAGAGAAACCCCCTTTAGGGAGTCTACGTTCATGACAGACGCTCGACGGACTGCTCAAGGGCCACGTAACGTGACTTTTGAGCAATCTGAGATAAGGACGAACGCTCTTTTCGAACCCGGAAATCTGGTCCCCCCTGGTCGACCCTCTTCTTCACGTAATCGACCAACGAATACGTATTGGAATGAGGTAGAGGACTTTCAAGAGGAAACAGATCGAGGGGAGGATTTTATTCCGTCTCGTCGCCCTGGAAAAGAACCTGTAATCGACGCGACTGGAGACCCCTATGAGCTTGGATCCCGAGGTGGAAACTTTCGGGAGGAACCTTCTTTCTACATGAGGGATCCAGTGAATCAGGCAATAGGGGAAAGATCTCCGTACAGCCCGGTAAGGTCAACTCGACCTCCAGCACAGGCCCCAGTAGGCGGTGTACCCCCAGACTTGAGGGAGACCATAACTCAGGTTATAGAGCAAGTCGTCCCCGGAATAGCTCGGCGAGACGATGCCTGTTTGTACAGGTCTCCCTATCCTGCATATGTCGACAGGGATTTCCCTCTACCTAGAGGTTATAAGGTGCCCGACTTTACTCGTTTTTCGGGTGAAGATGAAATGACCCCACTCGAGCATGTCGCTCGCTTCACTCACCAACTTGGTGAGGCGGCTGGGAACGACTTTTGGAAACTGAAGCTTTTCCCTAACTCATTAACGGGAGATGCCTTTACGTGGTATGCGAGTTTGCCGCCAGGGTCAGTAGCCTCGTGGACTCAGATGCAGTCTATGTTCGTTAAGACCTTTGCTCGACTGGATACCCCCATGTCAATGTTTGAGGTAATGCGCCTTAAGCAGGCTAACGGAGAACACCCAGGACAGTTTCTAATGAAACTTAGGAAGGCCCTACTACGGTGTAGACCCCCCATACCGGAGAGAGATCAATTACTTCTCGCATTAAATGCGTTGACAATCCCGTTCCGGAAAAAGCTGCAGGGCGAGCGCTTTGCTGACCTGTATGACTTAGCAAGGAGGGCTACTGAGTATTATCAGCTCCTTACAGAGGAAGCCCAGCTGACTCGAGCCTACCAAGTCGACACTTATGAAGTCGACGTGGCGGAATTTGTCAAGGGGGAGTCGACTATATGCGATCCCCTGACTAAGAAGAATTCCAAAGCTAAGGCATCCCAAAAGAATGCCGAGGAAAGAAAATATTCTTTCGATACGGATAAAGTCGACGCTATATTCGACTGGCTTTATCAAAGGAAAAGGATTAGGCTCAAGCCCGGCCATCGAGTCCCTCAGACAGAGAGGGAAAAGAATAGGAATTACTGCAAGTGGCATGGGTCCTTCACCCATGCTACCAAGGACTGTTTGTCCTTTAGAAATATCATTCAGGATTTAATAGAGTCTAAAGAGCTCCGTTTTCCCGAGGTCGACGAAGTCGCCGTGGTGGATGATAATCCATTCGGGGATGAAGTCGCCATTCATACGTTTGACATATTTGATGCTGAGATTAATCTCTTAGAAGTTATTAACGACTCTGCTGCACCCTCGCAGGACTTACAAGCAACCGGCGAGACTTTGGTGGCTAATGCCCTGATGAAGCGACTGGCTGAGCGTGGGGTCTTCATTATGCCCAAAGGAAGGGAGAAGTGGCTATGCCACTGGCACTTGAACGACACTCATACTACGGATCAGTGCCACACGTTCAAGAAATACCTACTGGACAGCAAGACGGAGGGATGGTACGACTTGACCCCGTTCGAGGAAGCAGCAATGTCGCTGAACACTTCCCGAGGATCTTCTCACGCCCTCAAAAGCCCTCCTAGCGCAGATCGTCGATTAGCCTTGCGAGGAAGAAGAGGAGGCCCCCAGGGTCACAGGGGAATGGAGAGGCAGTTGCCCGGGGAACAGAACGCCCGGCACGGCGACTGGAGTTCATAGACTCGTCTGGCCAAAGGGTCATCAAACAGGGGTACACTAGAACTACCCCTGTCAAGGAGATTAGACCGGTAGAGGAGCATAAGGAAGCGGACCATCCTCAGCATGCCTTGAATCGCAGGCCCCGGCTACGCGTCGCAGATAGTTGAATCCACAGGAAATGCGGAGGGGGCCACCTTATTGCCCAATTCCTGGACGAAAAGCTGCTGTGCCAAAAGTGCAAGCAGATCGCTCAAGGGCGGGGAACCGCATACTCGAGGTCACCCAGCTATTGCACAGCATGCTGCGTTAACTACTTCTTTTTAGCGAACTCGTTCGGACGAATATCCGCCAACAGGGAGAGCCTGGTGAAGGCTGTCCGTCCTGAGGGCTCAGGTAATTCGAACCCTAAACAAGCTCTCTCTTCGAATAGGCCGGGAGGGCACTAATCATCTCAGTGCAGGTAGGATATGACCCAGCCGAGCGGAAGTGTTGTAGAGGAGTAGGGGGGACTTAATTAGTGGTTATTTTCTTCTCTCCATATTTGTACCACAGCTCTGTTAACCCTTCGTCTCAATTACAGTGGTGCGGTGCGAGGGAGTGTGCAGTTTGGCGGAATGAGGGTAGGAAAGTAATTTTTTTTTTTTAATTTGATAAGCGCGAGTCTTTAAGTCACGCCCAGAAGAAGACATGAATGGACCCCTATGATGCCAACCTTTGGCCGGGGAAACTACGCCACAGGGAAACAAGTCGCAGAGCCCGTGCGGCGTCGAGTCTACTGACTATCGGAAGACCCAGGCTCGAGCTTCGACTACACTCCTCTACTGAGGTAGAACTAAGCCCTGCGACTTATTAGACTCGCAGAGCAAGGGCCCCTCGTGAGCTGTTAATGCTATTACCCTCTCTGCGGAGTTCGCATTGCTAACAAAACGTCAGATGGCACCGGAAGCGTAAAAACTCTCGACCTTCAACCCTGTATAACAAAGTTCATTACATTTTCCTTCTGGCCTTTCGCGCCATCCTGCACTGGTTGAGGAAAGACAGCATCAGATTGCATGAAAAACAGGGCAAATTATGCCCATTCGCTAAAACTCTCCAGTCCACCTTTGATGGTGTCTTAGTGGGCCGAGTTCTTAATTAGACAATGGCGCCACTTGTCAATGTTTCTTCCCCTTGCCAAGTTTTTAGAATTACTTGGGTACAAGCCCTAGTGAGAGTTGCGGTGCGAACCGACGTAGTCTGTAAGTCTGGACTTTAATGGGAGAAAATCCCGAATGCCTGGGCATATGCTCCGTTGCGCCCTAGGCGTCGGGAGACACGAGCAGGAAAACTGCTTTCCTTTGTAATCGACTATAGACTCCTATTCATTTAATGCGCTTTTTAGGACGCGATTGGCATCATAAGGGCCGCCGCGATTCCATCTACTTTGCATAGAGAGTTAATCTTATGGCTTGATTCCGAAATTAGAAATCGAGTCTAAGGGCTGAATGGAATACTCCCTGTTGTGACAAGGGTATTTTTGCAATACAGAAACGTGTAAGACAATCAAGGACACTTACTCTGGATCAGCCGCTACAAGCTGGCGAGACCCCTACAGTCGGACCCCTAGGTAGAAACCTTCAGGGAAAGTTCTTTTTTGACCTTCATCGTACCGATATGGCACCCTCTCACCTCCAAGCTTGACGAAGGACCCATTGTGCCAACAGGATGGGGGCCCGACTTCACAGACACGGACATAGATGAGGTTCTGCAGGAGGTAGTCACGACCAAGGATGGAGGCGAGACGAACAACAGCCCAAGCGGCAACAAGGAAGAAGCGCCTAAGAGCCAATAGAGCGCTGCGAACGGAGTTGGAGCCCGATAGACTCCTACACGAAGGGATGGTATGCGACAGTGAGGGAAAAGGTCATGCAGTCGCTGATATCCTACACGCGACTTCAGAAGCATGGTTAGCGATGTCTAGGAAAGTAGGATGCCAAATAGGCAACATCAATCTCGAAGTTAGTGTCATGTAATAACGATTACACCGATTTAGGTGGTGTCCAGAGTCGGTGAGTCACTGATGATGCCATGTGACCTCACTCGTAGGCGTCAATTTAGGCGAGGCATCAAGCCCTCGAATTGTGTTTTACATACAGTTCTTCAATGAATAAAGACTTTTTCAATTCAATCAAAGCTCCTGCTTCTAGAAGAGTTTAAAGACTGTTTGCCTTGGGATTACGCCGAAGATGCCTGGCCTAGATCGCCGACTTGTGGAACACAAGTTACCAATCAAAACTGGGTTTAAACCAGTCCAAACAGGCGCCGAGGAGAAGGACCTCCATGAAGTCACACAAGCAGTATTCGAGGAAGTCAAGAAAGCTCTTTAAAGCTGGAAAAATAAGGACATCGAGGTACACCGAGTGGAAAATCCAGTATAGTTCCTGTCATTAAGAAGAATGGGTAAGATTAGAGTTTGCATCGGACTTCAGAGACTTGAAACGTGCCACTCCAAAGGATGAGTACTCCATGCCTATAGCAGACGACATAGTCCCGACAAGACTGCAGGGCACCAAAATTATGTCCCTTCATGTATGGTTTTTTCAGGATATAACCAAATCATCCTAGCTGAGGAGGATATCCATAAAAATGCGTTTCAGGTGGTCCCTTAGGCATTTTCGAATGGTAGTCCATGCCACATTCGGACTCATAAAACGCTGGGCAACCTATCAACGAGCAATGAACACGTAAATTTGATGCCATTCGATTTAACAAAACATCGAAGAATACCATTAGACTATATAGTGGGTCCAAGTCGCAAGACGAGAAGTCACATGTTACTGACCTTAGAAATGCATTCATTCAAATGAGAAAGCATCACTCAAACGAAACCCTCTCAAATGTCAAAACTCGGAGTCAGAGCAGACATTTTCCTAGGGTTCCAAGTCCATCACGTGTATAGAAGTCGACCAGAACAAAGTGAATGCCATTCAAAGAATAGAACCCTCCATAATAAGTAATGCAGTTACAGGCTTTCTTAGGAGGATCAATTATCTAAGGCGATAATATCGTAACGTCGCTGGACGGACAAGAATTTTTATTTTCGACTTTACTGAAGGCGAAGGGAAAATTTTTGTGTGAGCGACGATCACCAAAAAGCATTTGAAGCTGTGCTTAAAGGAAGTATTTAATGAAGCCGCCTTTGTGCTTGTCCCTCCTCGGATAGGAAAGCCCTATCTGCTTAACGTGGCAGCGACTGAATCAGTCATCGTGCCATGTTTTAGCCAAGAGGCGGAGCGACAAAACTGATAGAGCGTACTACTATTTGTCAAGACAAACTGACTGCCACAGAAAAGCGCTATTACAATAAAGGAGAAGTTGTGCCAAAACAGTCTTCTATGCTGTTAAGAAGCTGAGACATTTTGTTATCGGATCCCAAGAGGTTTCATGGTTTATTGCCAAGTCTCCAGTTATAAAATACTTTTTCGAAAGTCCCCTATTGACCGAAGAATTAGTGAAATGGAGCATGTGGTCCAATCCGCATACGATCTGCTTTCAAACCTCAACAGTCGGTGAAAGGGCAAGGCCTTAGCCGACTTCTTAGTGAACCACGATCCATCTACATCAATCGATCAAGAGGAATCCCTTGAAGATGTCTGGCCAAGCTTGGTTTGATGGATCTTCGGCGAAATCCGGCGTAGGCATATGCCTCCACATACTTTCCCATACTAGGAAAGGAAACGTTTCTCAAGCTTGGTTGATGGCTTGAAATCCGGCGAGTATAAAATATTTCGACAGGAAGGACGTTCTAGCATATCGTTTGTCGGCGACTCATACAAACAAATGCGACAGAGTATGAATCGTTGATCACGCTCTTGAACGAATTATTAAGCCTTGGGAGCCCGGAAAGCCAGAAGTATATGGGAGACTCACTCAACTGAATTATTAACCATTATGAATGGCGACTCTCTATGTCAAGAGAAACTCGCACCCTATCATCAAGTCGCATCGAATGGGCTATGCGAAGCGTGTTCGAAACAGATTACTTTCCTCTTTGTGGCCGGTGAGGAAAACACCCATCGCTAACGACTTATGCCCAAAAAGCTTCGGGATACAAGGCTAGAGAGGAAGAAACGATTGTGTCCCCGAAATAAGGCTTCCTCATTTAGTCCCACAAAGCGATTTGTTCAGCATTGAACTTAATGACAAGCGATAACGGATTGGAGGAGGCCAAATCACCGACTTCCTCTCCGACCCAACCGACAAAAGGCGACAGCCAAAGAATCAAGACTCAGGCCTTTGTCCGTACACCCTTATTGATGGGGTGCTTCTAAACAGAAAGACCAAAGAACGGAAGTGATCCCTACTAAGGTGCGATCGATTATCTAGACGAAGTGACCCCAATTATGTTTTTTGGAGACTCATCCAGGGTTTTTATGCGGATCTCACCCAATCTGGCACCTTCAAAATGTCTTGGACTATCCAAAGACCTGGTTTTTACTTGCCATCAATGATAAAGAACTGCAATCTGGAATATGGTTAGGGGATGCCAAGAGTGTCAAAAACATGGTCGCGTGTACAAGGGCCCCAGCGTTCCGACTAAGTCTCAGTCGTCAAGCCTTGGCCCATATAGGTCATGGGCTTTTAGATATAAGTCGGGGAAATCCAACCGCACTCAAGTAAAGGTGACGCCTATATTCTAGTCGCCACCGAAAATTTTACTAAATGGGTCGAGGCTCAATTATATAAGAAGTATCGATCACGAAGGAAGTGATCCGATTTTCTTAAATTCATCTATCATCTATGAAGATTTGGATTTCCCCAGAATATTGTAGTGGAACAATGGCCACCGCTTTTTCAATAATGAGAAAAACGCCGAGGAATTCGCTACGGAGTTTGTTTTTCTCGGATCCACGAACTCAATCACACTTATTATCCTCTAGGCGAATGGAGCAAGGCTGATGAAGCTACCCAATAAACTCATAAAAGAAACAATATTCAGAAAATGGTTTGGCGCAAATCCACGAGAAATGGCAGGCCAACTATTACAAGATACTCTTGTGGCTTTGAGCGAGTTACTAAGAGAGAAAAGCACAGGGAAACTCCACCCCTTTTTCACTAGTATATGGGCAAGACGCCGTCCTACCTATTGAGTTTCCGATACAAGTCGCTCAGGGTGGACTCACCTCTGATCTATCAAGAGACGAAAGGCAAATGTAACCCGTCGCTTTGGGACGAATTAAAGAAGAAGCGACTTGATTCAAATAGACCGATCTCGAGGTGCCTAAACAACGGGATTGCTAGGCCATTATAACATAAAAGGTTTGTCCATAAGCACTTTTTAAAGTGGCGTCGATTTAGTTTGGGAAGATAGTGTGCTCACCACCTGTAAATCGAAATACCAAAATTTGGGTAAATGGTCCCCTAATTGTGGAAGGTCCACATGAAGGTAATGTGAAACATACTCATCTAAATAGCTTATAGGCTTATGACGAAGAAGTTGGGGTCAGACATCCATTATAAGGTTAAGTGGTAAATTATTTCAAACCCTATCAGCAGCGACTATCCTGGGAAGCTCACCATAAAATCCTTAAGACAAAGGCACTCCCATTTAATTTGGGGAAGCGCTTAATTCCTAAGAGATCGCGCTACGCGTTTCAGTAACGCTGTCTGTAAGAATGAATTGGGCGTATTAGCGCGGCATAAGATAATTCATTTGGGACACAAGGAACGTGATGTTAAATTCAGTAAAACAAAAACAATGTGGATAAAACATTGTTCTATGTGGTTACGAATTCTTAACTTCTCCCATAACCTCGCCAACGTCTTTGAAATCGAGGACAAGGGATTTTACGATATCGAGTATCGGCTTGGCCGTTCAAGCTTGTATTCGCTGGGCATAAAGGTCGACGGACCTTTTCCCCTATCCTTCTCAGCATACGGCCTCCAGCTCCTCGATTTCCTTGGAATGTTGAATTCGACGCCAAGCTGCCGAGATCAGGTCATTCTTAAGAGTTCGTTGTAGAACTCTATCTGTCTCCTCCTGCCTCGGTCAGCTTCCTTCTTGCACACGTCGACCAAACGTTGGCGAAGCGTCCTGTGCAGCTTTAGAGGCCTGTCCCTCAGAGCTTCATTGATCGTCTGATATCTCTTCGAGTCAGTCGAGTCCAAGGTGAGCGGAGGTCCCGTAGTTAATTCCCTCTCAACGCGGTCCCGTAACGTCGACCTGAAGCTCTTGCAGGCCCCACAATATTTCCGTCAGTAACCCGAGGGGAGATGTCTCGATCCTCTTTAACAGCATTCTGCATCCTCCTGAATTCCGTTGATGCTTAAAGGGGTTCGATGAGCAGAAGTTGGCAAGAGTTCTTCCGATACTCTTCGTGATAGCTTCAGCCCACGGAGTCCTTGGTCGACTTAGAAGTTTGCCCGCGAAGTCAGGATCCTGAAGAAATACAGAGGCAAAATGTTGTTAAACAATACCTTAAGAAGAAAATAGGTTGTCAACGACCTCATATATCATTCGAGTACTTACTTCTGGGAAGGCGATCTGTCCCCGAGCCTCTCATCCAGATAGAAGAAGGAGGAGTGGGGAATCTTCTGTCGACAAGCATAGTTCACTTACACACCCTCTTCGGATTGAGCCTATTAAGGAAAGTACTATAAATGCCTCAATCAAGATCGACAAATTGTAATATTAGGTTATGTTATAAAGAAAAACTATACCAATCCCTGGTGTAGGATGTTTGAACCTGGGCGAGAAGGAAATAGTTTGGTCTTAAACTCCTCCCGAAAAGTCGACCGGTGTCGATAGGTTTCGACCGAGGATCGTGGGAGCCCCCCCCCCCCCGCCCCAACCCCCCCCCCCACCACCCCAGCCCCAGGCTCCTGTTCTTCCTGGAACCAAGGCCTCAGGGATTTGACTGTTCCTAAAAAACAGTGTTATGACGCGGAACCAAAAAGTCTATATATGAACTAAGGGTAAGGATGCTCACCAGCTGAGATGCTTAAACTTACTTAGGCAATCGAAAGCCGCTTTGAACTTTTGCAACACACAAAGATGTTGGGAGATGAGCTGGTGGTTCATCCTTGTCTGGAGCCTATCTATATCCCTAGACAAATATGGTATGAAGTCAGGATATATGAAAAACTCAAAACGAAAAACTGATAGTTATCAGAAGTCCCTTACCTCTTGCGGCCGGTTGTTGTGGAGAGTCGATAACAGCAGAACGACACTGGCAACCACAGCCCGGTGCCCTGGTAGATGAAGGTCCGCGCTGAAGCGTGTTGGCGACTTGGATTGGGGTCGCCGCTGAAATATTTTAGCGACTTCGAAGAGGGAAGTCGCTCGCACCTTTCACCAGCCTCTTTCCTCTAGGATAGATGCATATCTCCTTCAAGATCTTCTTTCCTCGGCAGGCCATTTGCGCTTTGTAGCGCTTTTAAGATCGAGCCTTAGATGGATCGCCTGCGGCTAATTTCCCTGGGGCTCGCAACTTTGGCCTTCCCCTTGCTGGTCGACTTGAGGTCTATTTCCCTGGGGTTTCGCGACTTTTAGCCCTTCCCCTTGCATGGTCGACTTGAAGTCTAGAAAGGAGCGGGGGCAAGGGCGAGCTTTAAGGCTTGGGTTTTCCAGAGCCCTGAGGAAACACATTGATCATGGAAAGGGAGGAAGCTTATGTTTAATATTAAGAAACCAATACTTTTTGAGTAAAGCTATGTTTTTACCTCTTGCTTTGATTGTGGCGCGTAATTCTACATAAAAATCAGGCTCCTTGGAAAACCTCCAAGAAAATGCATCACGGGCCCGACAGCTCTTCATAAGTAACCGACGCACAGCACAGTGAAGAAACTGTTTGTGGCTGAAAACAGGCAAGAAGGTATCAGACGGAAATTCCGATCTGGAGAGAGCTGCGCCTTATGAATTGAGCAAGTCCGAGGGTCCATTGGGGCAAATTGATCTTGCACGGCCAATCCTACTTCGCCGGTCCCCGTACAAGCCGGTCGGGCTGGGTCGGCGAGTGGAACTGCTACACCCTGGATAAGCCCAAACTGCCTTGCACACAGCTGAGGGTTATAGACTTACAAAGGTCCAAGTACCGTCGAAGATAACTGGCAGACCTCTGCGGGTTCAATACCCCATTCCCAGAAGACTTACGTGCAGCTTGATAGATTAATTTTCCTGAGCAAATGTCTTGCCGCCTGGAAGGAAAGGGGTAGCCCAGTTGCGTCTCGATTTACCCTGCCGAAGTCGGACTATGTGCTTCATGTGGCCAGTAATCGATGTCATTAGCCATTGATCCTTCCGATGGCAGCACTGATCCAATATGGTCCTCCCCCATAAGTAGGAGGTATTCGAGGGGCGATGAAGGACCCTTGAACCCGGTCAAATCCCCAGGGCATCCACATGGCCGGACCAGAGATGGACTAGCCAGGAGCAACCCTCCTGGCTGGATGTTTTGGAAATGGCTTGATTTGAGTCGGTGCTCTGTCCAGAATCATTGGTAAAAAGAAGACCCAGGATGCAGGGGACAAGGAGATTTCTTCATTGGTTCTCCCTCTGATGAATTGGCCACCGCTATAAGATGTGTGGCTAACCTTCTTCCCAGGGAAAGCAATAAACGAACTCTTGCCTCATACCAGGTTGCTGAGAAACTCAACTTCTTCCCGGGCGCACAAAACCTCGTTCGGTCGACAACTTCTCATTGGACCTTCTTGGCCTGCTGAGGCCATCATGTTCGGATGCCTGCTCCACCACCCTCCACCTCCATGTAATGTAAGGGCGCGCCCTTGGGGATTATATATCACCTTTGCATTGGGGGGAATAGTGATTAGTCGAACAGGCGGAGGGCCATTGACTTTGCACCTGGTTCAAAATCTTCACATCTGCCCAATGTAACACACATGGGACCTTCCGGGAAATAGAGAAGCAGTTGACAGCAGGAGTTCCAAAAAGGCAGCATGAATGTGACCGAACAAACCCTAGGGTCACAGTTACTTATCTGCCACGGGGCATCCGAAAGAATCCCTCAAGATATTCTAAGCCCTAAACCTCTCTGTGAAAAATGCTCCTCCCACATATCAAGCCAAATCTACCATCTCAAGACTAAGAGGCAGAAGGGAAAGCACAGGAAGTGATTCCTGGACCTTCCCAGTTGCGGGTGATCGGACAAGAGTCAGGATGGCAGAATCGGGATGGGCTTCTCAGTGACGAGGTTAGTTTGTGCGGCAACCGTCCCAGGGTAAAGATTTGCTCCAGCAAGATTAGGTCCGTGAGTGACGCCCGATCACCTGTTCGCTCCACGACCGGGAAACAGGTAGGTATTGGCCCCGCACGCAAATTGTGGAAACTCAAAAGGACTTGACGTTGACATTCTTATTTGAGGATCGGAGGAATTTTTGGTGAGGGAAGGACCAAAGAAGTTTTCTGGGAAGCCGAGGGTTTCTGTCTTTCTTGGAAGATAGTCGAAGAAGTGTTGAGCAAAAGTGCGGTGAAAAAGGGGTGAATGACTTTCCTTATATATTAAGGGTATGATTTTTATGCTGAGTCCGGCAACAGCCAAACCGCAGCAGTAAATGGGGGCTTATGTTGGAAATGGCAAATAATTTTGAGGCCTGTGCTTAGGAGCAGAAAACTCAGTTTATCCCTCAAGCCACACTCTGAGTCGGCCTAAGATAGTAGAAAGTAAGGCCAAATCATGACGAAAGAGTCGATTAAGGCCGGGCCCATGACCAAAGTCGACTAGGTCCGATTCATTACGAAGTCGAACTAGGTCGAATTATGACGGAAGTCGACTAGGTGGACCATATGGACTGGAGTCGACTAGGATCGATTATGGACGGAATACAGTCGACTAGGTCGACCATATGGACGGAGTCGACTAGGTCGACTCAAAAACGCAAGAATATGGTAAATCTAAAGTCAACCAAGATGACTCTCGACAGTAGCTAGGCCTACTAGGAAGGGTCAAGTCGACGGAATTTTGGATAAGTGGACTAAGTCTGATACGTAGTCCGTAACTGATCAGTCAAGTCGACATAGTTGTAATAACATTTATTTTAAAACACGTTTGTTGAGGATCGTAACTGATCTTAAATTATCTAGGAACGTGATCCCATATATCAAGTGGGTTGTTAAGACACTCCCACCGATATTAGGGATTCACGATCTGTTCTGTAAACACGATCTGTAATAACGATCTATCTGTTAAGTGGTTAATTACGTACCATGTCCTCTATATATAGCAAGGAATCTTTTTAAAGAAAGAAGACACGGACCATACACAGCCAAAACTCTGAAGTTTTATTCGTAAAACCTTTGAAATTAGATGACCTCTGACCCGATTTATTGGTCAATTACCTATCCACCGACAGAGTGCAGCTCGTAGGGCCTTCTTTGCCGTCAATCCTCCAGCCAGCGGAGCGCACCACCGACGAAGTGTAGCTCGTTAGGGCATTAGTCACAAACTCTCCACCTGCGAACACACCCCGACGAAGCGAGCTTCCAAGGCCTTCGTCAACGATGCTTCCGCCAGCAACCATCACCAGACGGGAGCGAGCTTCCAAGGCCTTCGTCACGCGTTCTCCGCTGCTACAATGATCCCACAACGTCACCACCGTTTTCCCTTTTTTCCCTTTTAAATGGCTGGTAAGCCCTTTAAATTTTTTAATTATCTAAAGATTGTAATAAGACTTTGCATTATTTTCTGTAATAAAGTTAGTGCATCTTCTCTTACTGGCGACCACAATATTAACTGCTGGGAGTACCATTGCCAAATATTTCCGACGTGTTACCCGTTCAGTGCCGCGAACACCTCTGTATGCAGCTCATCTCTCTCCATTGCTGCCCCTCTTGAGGCAGAAGAGCGTTCCAACCGTTTCGTGTATTATTCCCTTGTCTGGTCTTCCTACTTAATGGCGGACTAGGTCCCGCGATTGTTCGTTATTCGGGCTGATCTCGAACTCTGGTAGCAGGAACTCCTCACGGGAAACAACGACGCAGCATGTACCCCCTGGACGTCATGGCCCTTATGGGCCGGTTTCATTCAGGTCCATCTGGGGGGTCCACGAACACCACTCACCGAATTCTCTTTGGAGGATAATTGCCTGTGGCTCAGTCACCGTAGTCCGGTCTAAGTACGCCCAGCTTTCCTGTAGGTTGATTCTGTACATCTTCGTTGAAGACCGCTCCCCAAACAACAGGCTACTGGTCCCCACGGTGCTGACTGTTAGTGGCAGGTGTGTTCAACTACGGGGAGAGGACGCGTGCCTCTGTATCTCGCGTGCTTGGAGAACCTGGAAGTCGGAGATCTATAGATGGAAAATATCCCGTCTCGAATCTTACAAAGAGAGGAAGAAACCTTCCATCAGATAGCCAAAGGCCTTAAATCAGGTGATAATCCTGCCGGATCATTCAAGAATATAAACAAGACCAGGGCTTTTGATCTTCAAACGTTATCATGTACCATATACTTTAAAGGCCATCAAAGAGCGAGCTGGAATATCCTACTATGAACTCTACACGAATGCTAAGGCGGCAACTTCCACCTGGGGAATTTTGGCCCGCGGGCATTATCTATTACAGCACCCAGGGTGGCTTTCATTTTGTTTTGCCTTGCCGATAAAGAAGGGGTTCCGTGGAAAGAGTCGATGTCTCGCAATCACATATGCACTATTGTTGTGGGAGTTTTTATTCTCAATCTAGCACAACACACTTGATGTTAGGCACAAAAACTTTGGGGGCCTTTACGGAATTTTCTATGGGAAAGGGAATTGTTCTGATGGCCTTGGAACTGGGGATGGAATTTTTCCTCCTTCTCCTTTAGGTGAACTTGAGTTTGTTCTGGAAACACTTCTACATGTCTCGGCTCTCGAATACAATCTTAAGTAGGGGACGTTTGGTCTGAGGAAAAATGGGGTTATGGTGAATATGTTGTCCCCCAATGCTTCAAACTGGGTGGGCCAAAGAAGAGGGAATGGCAATCCTGGTAAAAGTAAAATTTGTCTTCGACTAATTGGGGCTAGAAATTCATACATGTTCTTTGTTTTACCTGATCAATGCTTGTACTTTTAAACAAGGTTTTATATGGATCTATCATGGTACAGAGAGAGACGCCACTTCCAGGGAAGACCTTTGATCTATCTTGCTATGGGAATTCTCTATGCTGCAGGGTTATTAAAGGGAATGCAGAGAGCACAGGTCCCCTTTGTGGCGGCAAGAAATGAGGAGAATTATATAAGCAATACAATAAATAACATAACACAGATAAAGATACAAAAACGGATAGAAAAAACAAATTTAAAAAAACCAGAAGAAAAACAAAAACAAAGCACCCAAAAGTTCCTCCCAAAAACCCCACCCCACCCCCCCGCCCCCCGCGTGGGGGGATAGGGGCGCTTCACCTCCCCCCCACACCCCACCCCATCACCAAACCCACCCACCCCCACCGCTAGCCACACCCCACTCCGCCCCCCACCCAAACCGCCCCCCCCCGACAGCTACCCCACTACGTCGACACCCCCACCCGCCCCCCACCCACCCCCCCCCACCCCCACCACCCCACTCCTCAACCCCCCCCCCGCAAGCCACCCGTATCCCAGCACCCCACCATCCTGACCTACACAACCACCCGCCCCCAACCCCAACCCCACCCCTATACGAAAACACCCCACTCCCCGGGTCACACCCTCCCCCTCCAACACCCCTCTTAACACCCCACCACACCCGTCCCCCCCACACTACCAAGACCCCCCTATCCTCCCCCCCAGAAAACATCCTCTATTGTCGTGAGTTGATGCCCCCCACTCTAGCTACATAAGGGACTTTGAGTCCAAATGTGAATCAACCTTTATAATCTGGCACATTGCTACACGAGATCATGTTTCAACCCGCATCGAGGTGTGGTAGAGGACACCAGATTAATGTCGACCAATCTGATTGGAAGAGGAACATAACCGCAGTAAATTTATCAGACCACTTGATGTAATCTTCTTGTCAGGCAACCGATGCTGATTGTCTGCGGTAGGCTGGCATCAGACCACCAAAATTAGGATACAAAGACAACTTGTGGTCGGAGTTGATGAAGATCCTAGGGAGAAGTATTTAGGTTCTCCAACTAAGCGGGAGTTTTTCGTGCGATTGATAGTCCAGGAATGCGCCAACTTCACCGAATTCTCCATCGAAGATAACAATTCATGATGCACTCAGTGCTGAAAGGATTCGTGCGGGCTGTTGTTCAGGCTAACTGCTCACAAAGAGGAAAGGGACATTAGATGTGATTTGCCATGCATTAAGGTGTGCAATGGAGCTGAGCTGCTGTCCGTAATCAAGCCGGTTCATTGCAGAGTCGAACTCGCCCATGCGACTGCTGAGTGAGGGCGGCGAGTTCCTCACATTTATATTGGATGTTGAATGGCTTGCTGTAGGCATCCGTGTACCAGTTTCCCGGATAAGTATGAGATCATAACAATATGTGGGTGTTTGAATCATAAAATTTGCAAGTGCTTGGTTATAAGGATTCTTGTGGTTTACATACTTACTAGAGCCCTTGCTACCATTTATATTTATTTAATATGGATTGTAACAAGCGGTCCGACATCTCCGACGTGCCCGTTCACCTTGTATCCAATCTCTCGTTCGCCACTGCCTCATTTCTCCTCGAAAGCGTATATCCCTCTTCTGAAACCCCGACCCCGCAGCGAATCTACTCCGTAGATGACCTCGTCATATTACTCCCTCTTCCTCCTCACCCTCGTATTCATCCTCCAGATTTTCATCCTCCCGAACGTCTTTCTGGAACAGTAGCGACGCCAGGCCAGGACGATGATTAATCCCAAATGACCTGATGCAGAATGGCGTCGTTTCCAAACTCGAGGACGGAACGGTGATTAGGGAGCCGCCACGATGAGAAGCCCGTGGCGCCAAAGCTGCGGCCAACGGAATGTCTAACGGCGACGGCGGCGTGGGTGGTGGCGGAGGGCGTGGGAGGTATCTCATGGTCGTCCATCGGGGAGATTCGCGGAGGGGTCCTTCTTCTTCAGCTTCCAGGGATGTTTGTTTGGGTTTTTAGATTATGAGTCGTTGGGAAGGCGTTTGGTTTTGAGAGTTTACTTATGAATTACCAAATTCCAAAGAATCCAACTAAAATACATTATTTTGCAAAATGATGTGTTTTCAATCAATATTTTATATATATTTTTAGGAGTGTTCTTTCTATTTTGTTCGTTTGTTTTGTTTTTTGTTCTCTCAAAGGGGTATTCCATAATGGGACCGGAAGTTGGGTTGAGGAGGGAGGATCCTCTCAAGTCGCTGAAGAACTTTTTCACGTCTTTGTCAATGAAGTCTGTCGGGAATTGCGGTGTGAAGATGGAGGACGAAAGTGACCGAACAAAGTGTTTGGTTCTTGGGCGTCAGGATGATTCAAAGTATTTCTTCTCTTCTTTTTTGTCAGCTTATATTTGTGAATTGTCTATTTTTTCCAATAAATTCATCATCTGTCTGGTGTTTGCAGTATCCCAGTAAACTGACACCAACATACAACACGGACCCATCTTCTTCGATGGAATAGAGCTTTTATACCCACCAGCCGTCCAGAACTTGTGGAATGCATGGAATGTACCGATAGGATTCGTGCATCCTTTGCCGCTCTCGGTATGCACCTCATACTTACATTTTCAACGCTCATCTATGGCTGAAGGACATCCAACAGCATCATCATATTCGTCTTTTTGGTCTTTCCTTCTTACTATCAGATGGGGCTGCATCGTTCGTCATTTTCGGCAACTCTCACATTTGGGATTGTCAAGCTCTTGCTTAAACCAAAGGCCATCCAAGTCCCATCTCCCTCCTTAGTCCTTCGCCCTCACCCTCTGAGGCCATGGATTAATGCTTTCTTGGCGGCAGGCCTTGCAGAACCGTTGGAAACACGTGGAATATCCGGGGTTTCATGATCCTTAAGCCACTTGACGTTCAGGTTACTTCTCGCCATCTTTGCCCCTAAAACGGCAGAGGAACGTTCCAACCGCTTAGTCACATTCGCGGTTCTGGTATGCTTACTTTCTATCTGATTGGGCTTGCCCCAAAAAAAAACGTTTGCATTCGGGTCTGATCTACGACATTGCCGGTGTGACGGAAATCGGAGTGAACAATGAAAGCACAGGTTCCCTCCTGGATATTCTGGCGTTCTGGGCTGCTTTCTTTTCTGGTTCATTGGGGGGTCTCCGACAACATAACTGGCCTTCTCCATGGGAGGACAATGCCTGTGGATGCGCAACCTCCGTTGGCCTCGTCGCCCAATTTTCTGTGTTTATGTACATCTTTGTGTAAAGACCCTACCAAACAACAGCTATTGAGTTCCACACGATCCCAGTAATTTGTGACTTGATGTGATTAACTATGGGGAGAGGAGTCTGGGCTCTGTATATCGCATGCCTTGTGTGAACCTGAAGAAGGACCATTAAGAAAGGATACCAGGAGAGGAACAAAGTGATTAGCGGTCCACCATCTGCCACACCACACTCAAGGGCCTCGTTGAGGATATCATGCCGGATCTTCAGGAATGTCACAAAGAGCAGGGCATGTCATCATTAGTTATGAAGGTTTTTTTAGTTTATTTTTATCTCAAGGCACCTAAGTACTACTGTATGAACTTCACTCTCCACGAAAATAACTGTTGTCAAATTCCACGTTGGGGAAAGATTGTGCGAGCCATCGCCTGATAATACAGGCATATTGGGTGGCAATTCATTTGGGTTCTGCATTTGGACATAAGCACCCAATTTAACAGAAGGGAATCTCGTAATCACATATTGCTTTATTTTGCTGGAGTTTTTATTCTTCATGTAGGCCAACTTTGATGACGTTAGGGTTATAGTCCTTTTTCCGAAGGACATCAGTTTAAAGGATCTCTCTTTGTTGGTCTTGGAGCGCGGGATTTTTCCACCTTTGTTGATATTTGGATTAATTTATATTGCTTACTTCACTCTCAGTAAAGGTCAGTGGTCTATGATTGGATTTTTTGGAAGGCAATGGTCAAATATAAAATGGGATATTTTCAATATCATGTCCCATTGCTTTCAAACAGAGCACCCTAAAGAAGGGTCGGAAGCTACTCTCACTTTGTCTTCCACCTACTCCTCAGTGCTCCAATATTCCTTGTGTTATGGGTTTTTACCGATTGATGCCTTCTACAATGATAGCGGGGTTTTTATATGTGAACAAGCTAGCGGGAGAGAGGGACATGTGTCCTTGAGAGAAGACATTTGACATTTCCGTTGGGGGGTATATGTATTCAGGGACAACCTCTAGGAAAATGGCCTGAAGTGACAATGGACGTGCAAGAAGATTGTGGAGACATTATATGAAGGCGAGGGGAGATAAGGCGTCTCTAACAACTTGGTCTGTCGACCAACTGATCCATATATCCAGGGGCTATCCAGTTCGAGCATACGCTGTCGATCTGGCACATTGGCTAACTGAAAATCTGCTTCAACTTGGTAGGCAACGGCATGTTACATTGGGAACATGTGGAAAGGGAGCATGAAGAGGAGATTCAGTAAGAAATTGTAAGATTACAATGATGTAACCTTCTGGGTCAGGCCGACCAAAGTTGATGTCCGCCCAGTGGCTGGAAGATCAAGCCATATTAGGTACAAAGACAACTGTGCGAGAGGTGAAGCTGCTTGGAGCAAGAAAGTTGGAGGTTTCAATTTGAGTTCCTGCTGCTATTTCAATTTTCAATCATTAAATCCTGCCCCAGCCAATAACCATTGTAACCATCATTAGAGTAAAGTGGTTCCGGATAATGTGAGGAAAGGCCAGACAGAGAAACCCATGTAGGTAGACATAAAATGGATGGACAAACGGATCCATCCTGGTATGCTAATTGCTACATAATGACAGAGAGAATAATCACAGCTTAATATAACCTCTCTACATGAGGAAAAAGCGAGCATACTATATAATACCCAAACTAAAAGAACTCGCCGACCTTTAGCAGCAGTAACTTGAGTAAGAATATAATCCTCTACTGCTGATCAAGTAGTAGTTGTTGGGCTTTTGCCAATGCTGTTGAGAAACAAACAATCCAATGTAAAGAAAACAGAAAAACGAACATGTGAATTAGAAGAAAAAGGAGACAAGAAATAACAACATAAACTGAGAAATCTTCAGAGAGGTGATCTATCCAGATAAATTAGAGAAACAAAAACAAAGATGTTCAGATAGTGAAGCCAATTACACGGGTTAGAAGTCCAAAGAAAGAAAGAAGCATAATGGCATGACCAGCAAATGCCTCATTCGCTTGAGGGTGTTTAAATTTATCAGGGTGGACAAGCAGGGATAGCTGCACGGACGCAGGATGCAAAATGACAATGTCAAGCGTCAAGCAGGTTACGTGTAATTACCACAAAACCCCATCCCATAAAAGAGAAGTCACCTTCGGATACTGCTTTTTCACATCTTCAGGGGACGATCCGAATGGAAGGTTTAGATACTCAAATGGGTTTAACTTAAAGCAAGAAAGAATCCTGCAGGTTGGACATTACCGAGGTCGAAAAAGATATTTCGGTTCAGATAATTGTAAACGCGGACTGCAGGGGAATCAGCTCCCAACAACCGACTAAGAGGGAAGAAACCGAATTCCCTAAAGAGTTCAATGAATTTCCACGTCGTTCCCGGGAGGAAGCAATCCGACCTCGAAACGACTGGGATAACAAGGGAAATCTCTTCGGGGAGACTAGAAACCCCGACATAATCTCGATTGGATCCACAGGAGAGGGAAGCCCCTAATCACAAAACAAGCTCCATAAACGAAAACTACGCCAAAATCAAACCTCTGACACAAAAAAAAAAAAAAAAGAAAAGAAGGAAGGAAATCGGATGGGACCTGATGACCTCGTTATCCTTTCCACTTCGCTAACTTAAGCCAAGAAGCTCTTCATCAGGTGATCATCCGGCTCCCCCATCCTTCCCCTTCCTCCTCCTCCTCGTTCAGGCAACGATGTAACAATGTAGGGGACATTATTATTGCATGCAAGCCGATAAAGACAGCGAGTATTACGTTAATCCGACAAAGTGGATTTATATGATTGATGACGACGATCATACTCCTACTTAAAAAAAAAAAGAATAAAATAAGAGAACCGAAATCCACCACACCGTTATTCGTCGTCACTGTTTAATGTTTTACCCTAGTCGAATCGAGCTTAAGAATTATCGGACCGTCGGTACGGACACGTATGAATTGAATTTGAATCGACTTACGCTGATATATCATTTAACATATTGAGTGACTGGTCATTAATATTGGAGTGTTTAGGCTACATCTATTATCGCATTAGCCCTCTGTTTTTTGAAGGCAGTTCAGATCATTCATTTAATCCACCGTCTCACCATTCTCTTTGCTTTTCCTACCGGCTAAAGTCCATGGATTATTATACCTTCATCACCGCTGTCGTGCAAAAACCGATGGAACTTGTGGAACGTCCGAGGCTTCATGATCCTTAGCCTCTGTATGCAGCTCATCCTCTCCATTGCTGCCCCTCTTAGGCAGAAGACGTCCAACCGTTTCGTGATATTCCTTGTCTGGTCTTCCTACTTAATGGCGGACTCGTCCGCGTTATTAGGATTTGGGCTGATCTCGAACTCCGGTAGCAGGAACTTAGGAAAGAACGACGCGCATGTCCCCCTGGACGTCATGGCCTTATGGGCGGGGGTTTCCTTCTGGTCCTCCTGGGGGGTCCCGACACCATCACCACATTCTCTTTGGAGGATAATGCCCCTGTGGCTCCGTCACCTCGTTGGGTCTCGTCGCCCAGCTTTCTGTGTTCCTGTACATCTTCATGAAGACACTTCCCAAACAACAGGGCTACTGGTCCCCACGGTGCTGATATTTGTGGCTGGAGTGATCAAACTACGGGGAGAGGACCTGGGCGCTATAATCTTGCGCGCTTGGAGAACATTAAGACGAAGTCTATTGAGAAAAACTACCGTTCCCGAATCTTACGAAGGAGGAAGAAACCTTCCATCAGATAGCCGATGGCCTAGTCCACGCTATCGTGCCGGATCTTCAGGAATATAACAAGTGCCGAGATTTGATCGTCAGCAGTACAAGATATTTCGATGCATTATGACGGACCTGAATGTCCTATATGAACTCCTCTACACGAAAGCAAAGGCGGCGCGGCATTAGCTATTAACAGCGCCCAGGTGGCTTTCATTTTTGTTTTACCTTGCCGATAAGCACCGGTTCCGCGGAGTTGATCTCGCAATCACATACGCACTATTTGTGGGAGTTTTTATTCTCCATGTAGCCAACACAATAATGCTAGGCGGAACTCCTTTACGGTACTTTCAATCCAAAGGTATTTGTTCTGTTTGGCCTTGGAACTGGGGATTTTTCCTCTTCTCGTTATATTTGCACTTGATGTTGTTCTGGTACTAAGACTTTTACAAGTCTCTGCTATCGACTACTTCTTCTTTACAAAGAGATGGTCTGAGAAAATGGGTTCTGTGAATATGTTGGTCCAATGCTTCAAACAGTACATGCCAAGAAGAGGATGTAAGCTAGGTAAAAGAAAAATTTTGTCTTCGACTAATTGGGGGCTCGAATTCCTCATTTTTCTGGTTTACAGATCAATGCCTGTATGTTAAGGGTTTTATATGGAACAAACTGGTCGGAGAGAGACGCACGTCCAGGGAAGACTTTGATCTCTTGCTATGGAACTATGTATGCGAGGATATTAACAGAAAAGCAGCAGGTCCCTTTGTTGCAGGCAAGAATGAGAGAATTATATGAAGCGAGGGGGGACGGGGCGCTTAAAGAAATCATTGTCGTGAATTGATGACTTACATCAGGGACTTTGAGTACGAGAATACCCTTTTAATCTGGCACATTGCTATCGAGATCTGTATCAACATCGAGGGAGAGGAAGATTATGTCAACCATTCTAATTGGAAGAGGAAGAGGAAATTAAGCAAGAAATTATCAGATTACCTGGCGTATCTTCTTGTCAGGCAACCGAAGCTGATGTCTGCGGTGGCTGGCATCAGCCAAATTAGGTACAAAGACACCTGTGTCGAGTTGATCCTAAGGAGAAGGTTTGGTTCTCCAACCATGCAGGAGTTTTGCACATCGATAGTCCTGGAATACGCCAACATCACTGAATCTTCCATCGAAGGGAACAATCACGTGCACTCACGTGCTGAAGGATTCGTGCGGGCTGGTCCAGCTACTGCTACAAAGAGGAATGGACAATAGATGCGATGCCATTCGTAAGGTGTGCATGGAGCTGCTGTCGTAATGCAGCCGGTCATTGCAGAGTCGACTTGCACCTGCGACTGCTGAGTGACGGCGGCGAGTTCCTCCCATTTGTATGGATGTGGATGACTTGCTATGGCATCCGCTACCAGTTCCCTGTTAAGTAGAGATTTCACATTATCTAGGTGTGGAATCTTAGCGTCATAACCCAATTTTTTCAAAAAAAAAATCACAAAAACACTAAAAAAATTGATAATATTCAGAAAAACACTAAAAAAAATTTTAAATCTTCCGAAAATCAATAAAAATCATATAAAATCCTCAAAGATCAACAAAAATTTAGAGAAAAAATCATGAAAAAAGATTCGATAAAAAAAATAATAAATAGATTACAAAGAGAAGAGATTTGCAAGAAGTAGTTTCCGAAGAAAAACTCATCGAAGGTAGCATTCCTCCTCTGGTTTTTTGGGTAGAAATTACATCAGGTTACATCCTAGCCTGCCTTCATTCGACGCGGTAGTAGCTTCAGATTATTCCTCGTCGTGGCTCCATCTGCCCTCTCATCAGGCCAATGCAAAGACACTCTGGTCCTTACCAAAAAAAAGTCATACGATTTAGCAATCAGGTGATCTCGTTTCGTCACTTCTGTTTTTAGCTCGTGAATGAATTTGCATACCTTTGATTTTCTTTAAATTGTGAAAAAAAAAAATCGGAAAGGACAAGGGAAGCACACAAGAAGGGGAAAAAGCGTCCTCAGTTCGTTTGTTGCTGTAGCTTTAATTTGCTTCCCCCACCATGATTTATTTGCTTCCCCAAACCTAAGGCTGTCGACTCAGGCATCTCTTCTCCCCGAGTCATGCCAGAAATTGGATTATCCAACTGTACACCAACCACAGCCCGGCCGCATTCAAGAGTTAAGTGGAATCCATCTTCCATCTCGTCCCAGATGACTTAGCATCGGAATCGAAACCAGGTCCCAATTTGCGGTAGCTACATCAAAGGTCTCCAAATTTTAGCCACAGCGACATCAACAACTTCTGCAGCAGACAAACTCTCGATCATTCTCGATCTCTCAAGATAAAGGCCCCTGTATCAACTCGCCACTTGTTCACCTCCCTACGGTGCCTGGTTGATGTTGACAGAGAACCTGAATTTATGGCCAGCGTTGGTGGCGAATTCCTCGTGATAGAAAGCGACAACTATATTGTTCTTTCTCGTACAGTCGGTGGTTCTCCCATACCTACTGGCGACCATCCTAGCCAAAGTTGCAGCAACTTCTCCGCAATCAGCGGTTACGCACCCAGTTCAATGTATTCAAGACAACGAAGTTATATATATTCAAGGGATTATTTGGATTCTTGAAGATCAAGACCCTCTAAAGACGGCTTCGCACTTACCAACGTTACGGCATTAGTGGCTCATCAGGTTCACTGTAAACATATTCTAAAAATTCTACGTTCATAACCACCGCCATGAAGAAAGAATGGAGGGTGTAGAAACCTTCATAGCCGGGCGTTATATCTCGCCAGCTTGGATAACCTAAAGAAGACTATTCAGAAACGTTACAGTTGGGGAACAAAGAAAGGACGATGACGTCATCTTCCACCACCATCCGAATGCTGTATCTTCTGGTCAAGCAACCGAAGTACATGTCCTTGGTGGTTGGCTGGCATCAGCCATATTTAGGTACGAGGACACCTGCGTCGAGTTGAAGCAGCTTTGGTCAGGGCGTTTTGGACATCGACCATGCGGGAATTCCATGTGTCGATTATCCATGGCAGCAAACATGCCAAGAATTCAGTTTTAAGGTAAAGTTCGAGGAAACCAACAAGTTGTCTCTCCTCTCATCTGCAGCTTCAGACATGCCAAGAATTTTCCTAGTATGAAGCCAATGAAAAAAAAAAAGTTGAAGTCAACGTGTGTCGCGGGTGGATCCCGTTTCCGGTTCCATTTAGATTCGATATCCTCCCTTGACGATAAGGCTTCGGATTTTAAAAACTTGTCGGAGTCACCACTAACTTATTTTAAGTTCAAGTTAGATAAAACTATAGAGGTTCGTTAAGGTTCGATAATTGAGGAATTACTAAATCGCATGCATCACAAAGAAAAGGGAGGCTTTTATCGTGTGTTTCCGATGTCTGAATTAATTTGAGCTCAGTTTTTTAGAAAAAGAAGTTGTTTGATATATAAAAATTCTCTAACTTAATAATACTTAAAATGTCTACGTGAATCATTTTTAGATTATATTTCTTAAAAGTTTATTTCGAGCCCTTAACAGTTTCTATGCCGAAGATAAATTCAAGGGACAACCGGGTGTTGTACCATTGCTCGCTCTATAGAACTTACCCGTTAGCGTTTATACCTCACGGTGCCGTTTTATAATAGGTTTACGGCGAACCTGGTGAGCCGCTGATGATGTAACGTTGATGCGTGCGAAGCCGTCTTTAGAGGGTCTTGATCTTTAAGAATCCAAAATAAACCCTCGAATATTTCATTATCTTGAATGCGTTGAGCGGGGGTGCGTGCCTTAGTTGTTCGCAAGGCACGCCCCCAAGATATCTGCATAAAAACTAAAACAACGAAATAAAACTGTTCGAAGAAAGCTTGGAAGTTTATACTTTGATTTCTCCATTTATAATTTTTTCGTGAAGTCCCAAATCGACATTTGGACAAAACATGTTATGAACAAATAGTAAAGACGGTAATAACACTTAACGACTAAAATTTTGAAAATACTAATAAAGTATAACAATAAATAAATAAATTTAATGCGTAGAATAAAATAACATTTGTGGATAATAATACTATTGTCAAAATTTTTATAAAAATAACGAACTCTCTTTTAGTCAAGTTAATAATTAAAACTTTGCATAAAATAATAATAATAATAATCAAAAGAAAACAAAATACAAAAGAAAGAAAATTCAAAAATATTAAAACAAACCCACAACAATCGTAAGGAAGGAAAAATAAAAAAATAGAAGAAAACTTTACCTCTTACGACAGCGTCCAGGTGGGGATAGTACCACGCATTTGCAAGACCATCCTTGCGAGGAGCCAAAACAAACATCCAATGCTGTGCTTCCCCTTGTTATTGGCCGGGATACCAATATCAACATATCTCATGGGTGAGTCGGTGTCACAGAAAGCAATAGTTGGGATGTTACCAAGGGCAGATTCCTTGATAGGCTGATGATCAGTCCTAGGGTCGGTCAGAATAGGAAGACGGGCGATGAACTCGTCGTCGAGGACGGAGGAGTTGACCTTGATCTTGATGAGGTCGATGGCGACACATGGAAGTGCGGATAAGATCATGATGCAGCTAATTAGGAATGGTGCAGAATTGGGGCTTAATCCCAGGTTCGACAGGAGAACGTCAACCCCAGTTTTCTTGAGAATCTGGGGAGTGTAATAGAGAACTCCATTGATGGCGGACACCTGCTGGAGAAACTGAAGACGACTCCAACTAACAGTGCACGCATGACACCCGGATCAAGCAGCTCTTGCCAGATCAGCGCGTTGGATTCAGCTTCATTTGCCATGACAGGCTCAGCTGTCGGGTGACTAAGGAATTTTCTGGTGCTGTGGGCCGAAGGAATCGAGATTGGCGAGAATGTTGTCCATGTACTCGTTGACGATGTCGATCAACTCCTGCATCCTCCAATCGACCTTGATGCAGCTGCCGATGGCCTCGGCTACCTCCTCATTCTCCTTAGTGAAGCTGGTCCTCCAATCGACCTTCTTGATGCAGCTGCTGCTGCTGCTGCTGCTGGTGCTGCTGCTGCTGCTGCTGCTGCTGCTGCTGCTTCCATTGGACCAACTTATGAGGCTGATTTTTTCGAGTACACACGCTCGCCGGTTTATCCGAGGCCACATCCATACATCTCCCAGTTCTCTACCCTGCTTGTGCAAACTTGACATTCTTAAATCTGAGTTATGCTGCATTGGACAGCGAGGACCTTGCTAAACTTCTTGTGCACTGTCCTTGTCTTCTACGCCTCTGGGTATCAACTTGCCTCAACATCATGAATGCTTCTGCCTGATTGGATCACTCTTCAAAGTTCTTTTCGTTAAGCTGATCGATTCTTTTGCTGGCACAAATTCTTGACACAGTTGAAGACCAAGGCCTAGAAGCCTTGGGGTTTAATTGTCCCCTTTTGGAGGAGCTACGAGTTTTTCCTGTCCATCCATTTGAACCTGATGGTGCTCGTGGGGTGTCAGAAACTGGTTTCCTGGCGGTCTCCATTGGCTGTCGCAGGCTTCGCTACATTCTGTACTTTTGTCGACAGATGACAAATGCTGCTGCAGCTACGATTGTTCAGAACTGCCCCAATTTCACACACTTACGGTTTTGTATCATGAACCTGGCGAGCCAGATTACATGACCAACGAGCTCATGGATGAGGCTTTCGGTGCGGTTGTCTGAACATGCACTAGACTCCAGAGGCTCGCTGTTTCAGGCCTTTTGACAGACCTGACTTTCGAGTACATTGGAAGATACGCAAAGAACTTGGAAACACTTTCTGTGGCATTTGCTGGAAGTAGTGACCGGGGGATCCAATGTGTGTTGAGTGGCTGTCCAAGATTACAGAAGCTTGAGACCGAGACTGCCCTTTGGCAATGCTGCTCTTCTCTCAGGTTTGGAGAAATACGAGTAGATGAGGTCTCTCCAGACCTCTGTGGTTGGTGATGTTCTAAGGGATCTTTATGATCAGAAACGCTCGGGTAAGTCTTGAAATTCTCCTGCCCCAAATGGACAAGAAGGCGGCGTTGCGGATTGTCGGGTAACGCAAGTTATGGACGGAGTTGTCGAGCGTCTTGCATTTCAGGGGAAACGAGTTGGAAGCCGTGTCGGTGAATGAGAGGACGCTCGGCCGGCTGGGATAATCCGATGCAATCTCACCGAGGAAATATAAAAGAAAACACTACCTTTGGTGACGATCTAAGTCTTGATTTTCTTTCATGCGTTCCTTTCTTCTCTCCGTGTTCGTTTCTGTCCCTCTTAAGCGTGCCTTACACTATTGTAGGGAGAAGAATTATTTTTAAAATTAGATTTTTTATGATTTTGTGGGATTTTAGTGATTTTAGATGATTTTTAGTGATTTTTGTTGATTTTCGATGATTTTCAAATTTTTAGTATTTTTTTTGTGATTTTCAATTTCCTTTGTGATTTTTGTAGAAAAAATTGGATTATGACAAGGTGTTTGGGAAATAGTTAAATAATATAATTGAAGTAGAACACGCCACGACGAATAAAGAGACGTATTGATTAGGAGGGATGTTAACATGACATAGTATTTATTTACATATATGGGAATGCCTTCCCCCCTCTATGGCCAAGGATTATACTTTCATAGCCGCAGCCTTGCAGAACCAATGGAACTCGTGGAATATCCGAGGTCTCATGATTCTTAGCCTTTGTATGCAGCTACTTCTTGCTGATTGGGCTGCAATGTTCATATTCTGGCTGATCTCGAACACCGTATGCCGGAACTTGGAAAACGATGACGTTCTGGACAGCTTTCCTTCTGGTCCACTTGGGCGGTCCTGACACCATCACTGCATTCTCTTTGGAGGGTAATGCATTGTGGCTCCGTCACCTCGGTGGTCACGTTGCCAAGCTTTCTGTTTGCTGTACATCTTCATGAAGACACTCCCAAACAACAGGCTACTGGTCCCCACGGTGCTGATGTTCGTGGCCGGTGTGATCAACTATGGGGAGAGGACCCGGGCGCTATATCTCGTGAGCTTGGAGAACCTTAAGATTAGCTTTCCTAATTAATATTTGAAAACAAAATATTTTACTCTGATCTATCAAGAAACGTTACGCTGCAAAATGTTACGCTTCGTGCGTTGTCTGGTATGCGTTACTTACTAGCTTGACTGGGCTACAATTTCATATTTGGTCTGATAACAATCTTTGTATGCAATCGGGTCTTATAAATTTAATTGATATGTTACTTTTATGCTTTGTTTCTTTCTAACGGTAAAAAATTAATAATAAAAAAACTAATAATGAAATAATTATTTGATACCACTTGAATTGGTAAATAAAATAAAGGCGGGTCCCAGTCCGCATCTGCGTAAGTAAGTAGGCGAGAAATATCAGTGGGGCGGGGAGGCAAACTGATAGATTATGTGCCACTCAAATATCATAGGATCCTTTTGGCCGCTTGAAGATGAACGTGGGTTGGCGCATGGAGATGTTGGCTGAACAAATTGACCGAGAAAGCAATGTTGTACCGTGTGAGAGTCAAGTATTGTAGCCTGCCAATCATCTCTCGATACATTCCTGGTTCAGGAGCAGGAGCTGCAGCTTCAGACATTAGAAATTTGACGGACATTGGCGTTTTTGCCTGTGCGCAATGTTGAAGATCAAATTTGTGCAAGAGCTCCTTCGTATAGTGAGCTTGTGATAGCAGGAGTCCTTCCTTGGTGCGGTAGAATCGAACATTTAAGAATGTTAAAGGGAAAACCGATGTCCTTCATTGCGAATTGTCGCGACAAAGCTGCAACAGGATTGTCAAGACCACTACCAACAGTACCGGCCAGAAGAATGTCGCCGACGTAGAGAAGGACAGTAGTCTCTCGAGGACGATGTCGAACAAAGAGAGAAGTATCAGCGGAGCTTTGTTGCAATCTAAGTGAAAAGAGAGAGCGGTTGTGAAACGATTGAACCATGCTCTTGGCGCCTGCCGCAGTCCGTAAAGAGATTTCTTTAACCTGCAGACATGATGAGGAAATCGAGGGTCTTCAAACCCAGGCGGCTGTCTCATGTGGATGGTTTCCTGAAGGTCACCATGAAGGAACGCATTGCTGACATTTAGTTGGCGAAATGACCAACGAAGAGAGACGGCAATAGTGAGAACAAACCGTATGGTTGCCAATTTGATGAGGGGTTGTAGGTCTCCCGAAAATCAATGCCAGGGCGTTGATGGAAGCCCTGTGCTACCAAATGAGCTTTTCGTCCATCTAGAATACCATCAGAGTGTACCTTGACCTTGAACACCCAACGACAGTCGGAAATGCGTTGAGACGAATGAGGTTCAACTCGACCCCATGAAGCATTTTTTATCAGAGACTGATATTAGTCGGACATGGCCAGCCTCCATGCCAGATCAGCTAAGGCACGTCGGTCATTGGTGGGTGTCATTGGTAGGGTCTGGGCATTGAGATTGAGCATGGTACGCTCCCGACGAGTTCCATCCTGAAGGCTGGTCATCATGTGGTGACGGGTTGTTGCTATTGCAGAAAGTTGAGGCGTGGTGGATTCCAATGAAGCGTCAACGGAGAAAGTAGGGGAAGGCATTGTTGGGGTTACTGGTGGAGATGGGTGGTCCTGGAGTCTCGATTGTGGATGGCTGAAATGAGGGATCGTCTACAGAGGAAGTGTCTGGAGATACCGTAGGCAACAGGTGGATGAGTTGTGGAAAAGTGGTCCCGACCATCGAGCGAGATGACTGGGAGACAAGATCGTTGTAGGGGAAACGATCCTCAATAAATCGAACGTGTCGACTGGAGTATAAGCAGCCTTCGACGGGGTCGAAGCAGCAAAATCCCTTATGCCTATCAGAATAACCAAGAAAAACATAAGGAGACCAGTTGGCGAGTTTGTGAGGAGCGACATGTCCGATATATGGATAACACAAACATCCGAAGGGTCGGAGGATGTTATAGTTGAATTGCTTTCGATACAAAAGATCGAAGAGAACATCATAGTTGATTGCTGAGGAAGGCAGTCAATTGACAACAAAGTTAGCCGTGCTAACGGTGTCGGCCCAAAACTTATGGGTAAGCCAGATTGAGTGAGGATCGTTCTGAATTGATTAGCCAGATGCTGATGACAACGCATAGAGACACCATTTTGTTGCGGAGTATAAAGGCATGCAATGTGAAGGAGGATGCCACTATCCGATAAGAAGGTCCGCATGGAGTCATTAACAAATTCTCCGCCGCCGTCACATTTCAGCATGAAGATGGATGAAACGATTGAATACCTCCGACTTTCTCCAAAGAAGATAGAGCCAAGCATAACGAGTATGCTCATCAATGAAGAGGACATAATAATTGAAACAGAATTTGATTCAATCGAAGACTTCCATAATGTTGATTCAACAAGTGAAATGGTTTTGTCGCTCGGGAGGTGGAGACGGTAAAAGGGAGGCGCCTTGATTTCCCCAGTGCACAAGAGTTACAATAATGTTGATCTGTCTTGTTGAATACATGCGGTAAGTATGAAGTTGATCAAGGTTTCAAACCACATCTGAGTGAGGGTGGCAGAGACGCAAGTGCCAGTCAACGACAGTGCCAGACGATATTGGGTGCCTTTATTCTGTTGTCGCAGCAGCCCCATCTCGGTGTGGCAATCCTTCACGACAAAGGAAGAATCGTCAAACTTGACTGGACAGAAATTGTCATAGACGCTTGACAGAAATCAAGTTGTGGCAAAGCTGTGGAACCTAAAGGACGTCGGTCAAACGTAGTATGTGGTCGTTCGCCCGAAGGTTGAGTTGACCAACACCAGCGATAGAGAGACCAGTCCCATTGCCAAGACGCACACAATTTAGGCCTGAGTATGGTACAAAATTGTGGAGCATACCGGCGGTGGGCGTAATGTGGTATGTGGCCCTGGAGTCCGGATACCAAACATCGGTTGCTCCTGGATCAACAGATAAGGCGGCAAGAGCTTCTGGTATGTTCTTCAGGGCACGATTATGGCATAAGTTGCATGTTGAGGCGGCATGACCACGACGATTGCAGATCTGGCAGACGATGGGGCGAGCAGTAGTCATCTGGCCATGATTGTTGTGGTTAGAGTGGGCAGGCAAGTGGAGCAGTTTTGCACGACTGTTGAGGCAGTGTAGGAACACAGAGCTAATCTCAGAGGAGCTCGATGTGTGAATCGTCGTGCCCGACGTTGAGATGATGAGGCGGCTGAGTACAACGCGCCGGGATGAGAATCACCAAAATCAGGCTCAAGCTCTTTCCACCTTTGTTCGTAGTTGAGAAGGCTAGCATGATCGTCTGATTAATTGCAGAGTATGCGAGAGTGGTGATCAGGGCTTTCGTATGATTGAGGAAACCCATGAAACACTAGCTCAGACGTCGAAATCGGTTTGCCAATTGGAGATAGTTGGTCGGCAACGGCCTTCAGATCTCGAAGATAGATGGCCGGCCATAGCTTGGTTTGTTAACTGGAGAGAAAGTAGTCGATTGCGCACCTCGAGTTCGCAGGCGAGCGTGGCTTGGAGAAAATGCGCATGAAGAGTCTACCAGATCTCATATGCTGGCAAAATGTCGTAAACTTCCAGCATCATTTCCTGGGTCAACGTCGCGAGGATATTTGCCTTGAGGTTGTGGTTCAGACGGAGCCACGTTTGATTGAGGGGTTTGAGACATATTTTTGTATCACTCTCGGCAATTACCCATGGAGTTTCCATAAGAACATGTGTTGGAGTAAGAACTTCAAAACGCAAAGTCATCAAACAGAAAGATTAAAATTCCCAACACATATTTTCTAGTCCGTCTGTTATACTACGAAGGATAACTTTCATATTTATTTGCGCTTCCGACTTTCGGGGCAATTTTCAAGCATTATCCGCGTCGAGCGGTCGAACAAACCCTTCATCGTAGAAGGGAAACAATAGGGGTCATGGTCGCCCAGTGAGACGGTGAAATAACTCAGATGAGAAGAAAAAAGAAGGCGTAAAGAGACCCTACTTTCCCAACTCTCAAAGGAATTGACGGGCCCACACAAGCAGTTTGAAGAATGAGTGATTGCTTTTCTCCGACCCTGACGATTTAATCTCTTTCATGGAAATTGGTAACCCCTCTAAATTGAGGAGTACCCATAATTAATTGAAATGTATCCTTTCCGCCCCACCCAATTCTTGCCTGGAGGGGACACGACCGCTCAATGCCGCTATTGGAACGAGTTGTGAAGCGCTTTTTCACCCATTCGTAAACTAGGGGCCCAACGAGGCAATTTATCCTTTAATTTAGCTGAAAAATCCCTAACAACTTGAGGTTGCTAGCGCCCTATCTACAGTCAGGGGAGACATTTCGCATATTCTCACGAAACTTGTTTTCGACTCCCACTGTGGTGGCCAAAAATGTGTCTGCGGGAAAAAGTGTTTTGAACGGACTAAACATGTTGGGAATTGTTAGGGATTAAAACAATATTTAAAGAATGTAGTCGCCAAGACTTTTAGACAAACAGACAGAGAAAAAATTGCACTAATAAGAACACTTACTTTCATTTCTAGAGAGCAAAATATAGGAAGACAATCAAGCAGCCCTTCGAAGTTTTGAATAATTATTGTATGTATGTGCGCCCTTCCGTGACTTCGCAGCGTGGGACGGCGGTTCGGACAGCACAAGGATCCGAGGCCCGCTCCCCCGATGCTCCTCCGGCCGATGTCAAGACTCGGACGTTAAGGCGCTGTGGAGGAGAGCGGGATTGACCCTCCCTTGATTCCTGATTTGAGCATGATCCCAAAAGGAATCTTCGGAAAAATCGAGAGCGGCTCGCATCGCCTTCCCTCATCCATGATGGCTTTGTAAGAAAATGGTTGATGTAGCTTAACTTGAGTAAGCTATTACGGAGTCTCCATCGACTTATTTATAAAACTGTTTAAGTCGAAAAAACCGGTTTGGGACCCCTATTTACTAACTATTATATTCTAACATATGAAACGGTGACGTTGTTCCAAAAATGTCTTTGTTTATGAGCGTTGGACCCAATTCGGGGTTTTTACTCCCGAACTCGAGTTCGATTAAAAATATCATATGCGGCAAGAACCTATGGGCCTAAAGCAAACAGACACCCACAAATCAGTTATTTAGATCAAAGGGGGCGGGAATGATGGTGACTGTGAGCCTATGCACTTGGGTCCAAGGCGCGTTATAGATTGAAAAGAAAGAAAATTCGGGAAGCCCGCACCTCGCTCATGTACCCGAGGCAACCGGGACAGCAACTCGTTGGCTGAAAATTGACGGTCAGGGGGTCTAGTGAAGCCTTCCACCGCGCCTCATATCTTGTGCTCCGCCTCCTCCAGCCTTCAGGACTCGTCATGTCGAATCCCTCGAAGTTTCTCGTTCGATTTTTCATATAAAATAAACGAAAATAGGTGGCCCGAAAATTATAAATAAGACATGTTTAATAATTAGAATTTAATGAATAAAAGTGATACTTACGGGAGCATTGTATAGCCCGTTGAAGTCAATCTCCGTGACGTCGGGGGAGAGACCTTGGATGTATCCTGTTTGAGATGGTTGAGTACGCTTTTGTTTTGCGGGGTGTGTTAGGGTCGTCCCTGAATCATGAAGATCAACAACGTCTACTGTTCATGGATTACATGGTGAGACTTCTGTTTGACCTTTACAAGTAAGCAACAATATCGGAGCGAAAGATAGCGTTCCCATTAAGCATTTGCACGGTCACGAGAAGCTCGATTTTTTTGAAGACAAAAGTTAGCGGTTAATCGAGTTCGAGAAAACGCTGGAGTTTCATGTAGAGAAAAGAGAAACGCTGATGAGGCCGGAGCTCGAAGACGACTGCAGTTGCGACAGCTTCCCTGGTTAGATTGGGTTGGCCTTGGGGAGGTTTCCATGACGTCACTGGACCAACCTTGGGGTCGTCGGTGGGGAAGAGGAACACCATATCCGGAAGAATGAAGCAAAAACCTATTTGTGGGAGTGTTGATCGATGCGTGTGTTTCAGTCCCCGATGAGTGTGTGGGCTCAAGGTATTTATAGGTAGCCAATAGTGCCTGATTTTGTGTGATTTTGTATAGATTTTTCTTGTTTTTTTTAATTTTTTTGGATTTCATGTGATTCTTCCTGATTTTTTTGTGATATATCTGGATTTTAAGTTATTTTTATTTTGTATGATTTTTCAGGTTTTTATGTGATTTATTATTTTAATTTATTATTATTATTTTTAAAATTTAGGGTATTATAGTTGCCCCTGTGAGGGAAGTTTGAAAAGATTTTATTCCAAAGACTTCAATAATACCCATATTATGGACTTAGGGTATCCTTGATCTGTACTTTGGGATCAAAGAAAAATGTCTGTGACCAACTGATCACAGACTAATTGGTTGTGACCAACTGATGCCTTATATCGAGGGCTTCGAGTACGAGAAAAACGCTTTTGATCAGGCATATTGCTACCAAAATCTGCTTCAACATGGAGGCAAGGGAAGATTACATAGACGATGAAGACAAGAAGATGAAGGAGGATATACAGTAAGATATTGTCGGATTACATGATGTTCCTTCTGGTCTGACGACCAAAGTTGATGTCTGCAGTGGCATTGTAATTGAATTGTAATTGAATCCAACGTCATCGAAGAGAACTAACATGCCAACATCAGTGAACCGGCCATAATAGATAACAATGCCGCAAACGTCAGTGAACCCGCCATTGAAGAGAATGATCATGGATTGTCAGTACTGAAGGACTCATGCAGGTTAGCTGTGCTACCAAGAGAAAACAACAATAGGTGGGAAGTCATTTATAAGGTGTGGATGGAGCTGTTGTTATTTGCAGCAGGCCATTGCAGTGGAGACTCCCATGCCCGACAGCTGAGCGAATGCGGTGAATTCATCACTAACTTATGGGTTTTGATGTCTCTCTGTGGCATCGACCACCAGTTCCCCAAAAATCAGGCATCCTAATGGATAGTGGAATGGTTGCAACTAGATGCCCGACTATTTGCTCGTGCCTGCATTTACTTATCGCCTTTCTGTTTGAGCTGAACCCATGGTCTACAAGAAAATCGAATTGTCGCCTAATGACGCTGCCCAAATGCATGCTTACCTCAAGGAACCACCCCGTGTTCAAGCCTAACAGAGTGTTGAGTCTCTGATTCTATGGGATGATCCATGCGGTTAGTGGAAAAGCTGTGGGGACCTTTGAGGCATGCGAGGCGAGGGGAGATTGGACGCTAGAAAAAGGAGGTGGTGGCTTGGAGTGAGGCGACAATACCCTTCGAATCCCGAGCGCATTGATACAATGGTTCTCAGGCTTGTCAATGAAGCTGTAGGGAATTGCGTGTGAAGATGGAGGATGAAAGTGACCAAATCTAAGTGTTTGTTCTTGGCGTCCGGATGGATGCAAGTATTCCTTCTTCTTTTTTTAATTCGCTTTTGGCCCTTTTTGTTATTGTGCGTTAAATTTTTCCTCCAGATTCATCATCCGGCTTGTGTTGCATTATCCTTGTAACTGATAAACATACCACGCCCCCCTAACTTCTCCGATGGAATCGAGCTTTATACCCTTGGGCATCCAGAACTTGTGGAACCTGTGGAACGTCCCAGGTTTCATGATCCTTAGCCTCTGTATGCAGCTCATCCTTGCCATCACTGCTCGTCTGAGGAATAGGACCCCCAACGACATCTTCACATTCATCGTTTGGTCTTCCTACTTACTGTCGGATTGGGCCGCATTGTTCGTATTCGGTCTAATCTCAAATGCTGGATGTCGGCACTTGATAAAACAAGGGCTTCCAAGTCCCCCAGCAGACATGGAGGCGTTCTGGGCAGCTTTCCTTCTGGTCTACCTGGGCGGTCCTGACACCGTCACTGCATTCTCTTTGGAGGATAATGCACTGTGGCTCTGTCACCTCCGTGGTCTCGTCGCCCAGCTTTCTGTGTTCCTGTACATCTTCATGAAGACGCTCCCAAACAACAGGCTACTGGTCCCCACGGTGCTGATATTCGTGGCTGGAGTGATCAACTACGGGGAGAGGACCTGGGCGCTATATCTTGCACGCTTGGAGAACCTTAAGACGAAGTCTATTGAGAAAACTACCATCCCGAATCTTATGAAGGAGGAAGAAACCTTCCATCAGATAGCCGATGGCCTAGTCCACGCTATCGTGCTGGATCTTCAGGAATATAACAAGAGCCGGGATTTGATCTTCGAAAGAGATCCTTTCAAGATATTTCTATGCATTATGACGAACCTGAATGTCCTATATGAACTCCTCTACACAAAAGCAAAGGCGGCGACTTCCACCTGGGGAATTTTGGCCCGCGGCATTAGCTATTACAGCACCCAGGTGGCTTTCATTTTGTTTTGCCTTGCCGATAAGCACGGGTGCTGTGGAGTTGATCTGGCAATCACATACGCACTATTTGTGGGAGTTTTTATTCTCCATGTAGCCAACACAATAATGCTAGGCAGCTTTACGGAATTTCAATCCAAAGGAAATTGTTCTGTTGGCCTTGGAACTGGGGATTTTTCCTGTTCTCGTAGTATTTGCGATTATTGTTTTTCTGGCAATAGTGAGACTTCTACGAGTCTCAGCTATCGACAACTTCTTCTTTATGAAGAGGTGGTCTGAGAAAATGGGTTCTGTGAATATGTTGGTCCAGTGCTTCAAACAGTACATGCCAAGGGGGAGGAAGCTAGGTAAAAGTAAAATTTGTCTTCGACTAATTGTGGCTCGAATTCCTCATGTTCTGGTTTATAGATCAATGCTTGTATGTTAAGCAGGTTTTATATGGAACAAACTGGTCGGAGAGAGACGCACGTCCAGGGAAGACTTTGATATCTTGCTATGGAACTATGAATGGGAGGATATTAAGCGAATAGCAGCAGGTCCCTTTGTTGCTGCAAGAATGAGAGAATTATATGAAGCAAGGGGGGATCGGGCGCTTGAAGAAATCAATCGTAGTGAATTGATGACTTATATCAGGAACTTTGAGTACGAGAATACCCTTTAATCTGGCACATTGCTACAGAGATCTGTATCAACATCGAGGGAGAGGAAGATTATGACGACCATTCTAATTGGAAGAGGAAGAGGAAATTAAGCAAGAAATTATCAGATTACCTGATTTATCTTCTTGTCAGGCAACCGAAGCAGATGTCTGCGGTGGCTGGCATCAGCCAAATTAGGTATAAAGACACCTGTGTCGAGTTGAAGTTCCTTGGGAGAAGGTTTGGTTCTCCAACCATGCGGGAGTTTTGCGCATCGATAGTCCAGGGCCAACATCACTAAATCCTCCATCGAAGGGAACAATCATGCACTCAGTGCTGAAGGATTCGTGCGGCCTGGTACAGCTAACTTCTACAAAGAGGAAAGGTCAATAGATGGGATGCCATTCATAAGGTGTGGATGGAGCTGCTGTCTTATGCAGCCGGTCATTGCAGAGTCGACTCGCACCTGCGACTGCTGAGTGAGGGCGGCGAGTTCCTCACATTTGTATGGATGTTGATGGCTTGCTATGGCATCCGCTACCAGTTCCCTGTTAAGTAGAGATTTCACATTATCCAGGTGTGGAATCTTAGAAATTGCAGGCGGGGAGGCTATATGATCCTCTTGTTGTGTTCAGTCGGACCAAACCACATCATATTACATATTTTCCAAGAGCCTTGCTACATTTACATAAAATATCTTATTTTCCCCTTTCATTCTTCAAGTGCATACATTCCCAACTCCTTCCATGGATTCTACGTTCATAACCACCGTCATGAAGAAGGAACGGAGGGTGTAGAACCTTCATAGCCGGGCGTTATATCTCGCCAGCTTGGATAACCTAAAGAAGACTATTCAGAAACATTACAGTTGGGGAACAAAGAAAGGACGATGACGTCATCTTCCACCTCCGTTGCAACCGAAGTACTTGTCCGAATCCGTCGACCCTAAACCGGAGTCTTTATCCGAATCGTGGACAAATCATTTAACCAAAACAAACATCACATACCAAACAGACAAGAGCCATGATGACTTCTGTTCGTGTAGTGCCTAATTACCCTTTTAATTATGATAACTTGGTCCCCAATTTTCTCTAAGCACTCACAGGCGACCCTTAAACTAATAGGAAAATAGTTGTACATGTCATAGGCAGCACTGATAATTGTACATGTCATAGTTGTACAATGAAGCACAGGTCCCACCTGATGTCATGGCGTTCTGGGCAGCGTTCCTTCTAGTCCACCTGGGGGGTCCCGACAACATAACTGTCTTCTCCATCGAGGATAATGCCCTGTGGATGCGCCACCTCGTTGGCCTTGTCGTCCAAATTTTTGTGTTTATGTACATCTTTGTGAAGACCCTACCAAACAACAGGCTCTTGGTTCCCACGATCCTAGTATTCGTGACTGGTGTGATTAACTATGGGGAGAGGAGTCGGGCTCTGTATCTTGCAAGCTTGGAGAACCTGAAGAAGACCATTGAGAAACGTACAATACGGAGTGGGGACTACGACAGCTTCCACGACATACTCAAGGGCCTCATTGTGGATATTGTGCCGAATCTTGGGCAATATTACAGTAGCACGACATACATCGTTGAAATGCTTTATCCGGAAACATTATATTTGATCTCGGAGCAACTAAATCTCCTGTACGAACTTCTCTACACGAAAATAAGGGCGTCAAATTCCACATGGGGAAAGTTTGTCCGGGCCATCGCCTCTTACAGTACATTGGTGGCATTCATTTTGTTCTGCACTGGACATAAGCACCAGTTTCACAGAGGGGATCTCGTAATCACATATGCTTTATTTGCAGGAGTTTTTATTCTTCATGTAGCCAACACGATGATGTGGTTGAAATCTTCTTTCTCATATTACAGTTTCATGGATTTCTCTTCGTTGGTCTTGAAGCATGGGATTTTTCCACCTTTGTTTATACTTGGATTATATCATATTAGTAACTTCACTCCAGTAGACTCAGTCTATAATCGCATAATCGTCGGAAGGGTTTGGTCGAAAAAAATGGCATACTTCAATATCGTGTCCCATTGCTTCAAGCAGAGCACCCTAAAGAAAGCTGGGAAGCAAGGTAAAAAGTACACTCACTTTGTCTTCCACTACTCTCGGTGCTCAAATTCTGGTTTACCGATCGATGCTTCTACAGTCATAGCAGGTTTTATATGGAACAAGCTAGCCGGAGAGAGACATGTGTCCTGGGAAGATATTGATATGTCGTTGTGGAGCACTGTATACGAGGACATCAAGGAAATGGCTTACAAGATAAGGGACGTGGCAGGATTGAGAGAATTATATGAAGCGAGGGGAGATCGGGCGCTCAAAAAACTCGGTTGTGACTAACTGATCCCATATATCGAGGGCTTCCAGTTCGAACATACGCTTTTGATCTGGCACATTGCTACCGAAATCTGCTTCAACTTGGAGGCACCGGCATGTTGCATTTGGAATGAGGAAAGGGAGGAGAAGAGGAGATTTAGTAAGAAATTGTCAGATTACATGATGTACCTTCTGGTCAGGCGACCAAAGTTGATGTCCGCAGTGGCTGGAATCAGCCGTATTAGGTACAGAGACACCTGTGCGGAGGTGAAGCTGCTTGGGAGGAAGAAGTTGGAGGATCCTACAATGCAGGGGTTCTGCAAGTTGGTTCTTCGACAATGATGACAGGAAGATGAAGAGGATATTCAGCAAGAAGCTGTCGGATTACATGATGTACCTTCTGGTCAGGCAACCCAAGTTGATGTCTGCAGTGGCTGGAATCAGCCACATTAGGTACAAAGACACCTGCACAGAGTTGAAGCTGATAGGGAGGAAGTTAGAGGTTCCTACAATGCGGGAGTTCTGTGAGTTGATTCTTAGGGGACGTGCCAAAATCATTGAACCTGACATGGAAGAGAACAATCATGCCATCGTCATTGAACCCGACATCACCGAAGAGAACAACCATGCCGACATCAGTGAACCAGCCATCATAGAGAACAATCGCGCAAACATCAGTGAACCTGCCATCGAAGAGAACAATCATGGATTCTCAGTATTGAAGGACTCTTGCGGGTTGGTTGAGCTTATGAGAGAAAGCAACAATAGGTGGGAGGTCATTTATAAGGTATGGGTGGAGCTGTTGTCATTTGCAGCAGGTCATTGCAGAGTAGACTCCCAAGCCCGATTGCTTAGCGAAGGCAGTGAATTCATCACTGTCGTTTGGGTTTTGAAGTGTCTCTGTGGCATCGGCGACCAGTTCCCTGCAAATCGCCCTAATGCCTGATTAGCTCAAGGAACCACCCATGTTCAACCTTACCAGAGTGCTGAGTGTCGGTTTCTACAGGATCCACACGGTTGTCGGCCAGCAGGGCGGCACTGTGCTAGAAAGGTATTTTTGGGATGATGATTACGACCTCTTGATCACGAGGCCTTTTAATGTCCTACTAATCTTTCTTTTAATTAAGCTACAATAACTATAAATCTCGCTTGTCACTTTTCAAGGGTGCGATTCAGATCTTCAATATGTTTTCCCATTGCTTCAAACAGTTGCTCTCCGGAGAAAGCTCAGATGCAGCTTGTCTTAGACTACTCTCCTGCTCAAATTCCTCGAGTTCTGGGATGCCAATCAATGCTTGTACAAGAACATGGACAGTGTGTTGGCCCTTTGATTGTGACTAAGATGGGTGAAGTAGTCTTGTCGTTCAAATAAAACGTTCGCGACAAACTCACAAAACCCTCACAGCGGAAGATACCTTCAGTGGTTTACAAAAACTTAAAGACAAAATGCAACACAATATTTTATAGTGGTTCGGTGAATATACCTACGTCCTCTTTCGGTGGCTTTCAGTAATAACTTGCAAGTAGTGATTACGGTACGTGCACGTAACCTTCACGTTGTTTACTAAAATCAACGAAAATTTCAGTAAACTTTACTAAAAATCGACGTTTTTAGTAAAATGTTTAGTAAATTATTAAAACAAATTAGTAACCGTTACTAATTTTTCACTGTTTGACCTTTCGGAAAGTTACTAAACTACGTTTAGTAAATCGGAGGAGAAATTCACTAAAAAGTTTAGTAACCGTTTACTAAAAATATCGGTGATTTCGCCTTTTTTTTAGTAACCGTTACTAAAATTTCACTGTTCAAGTTTAGTAAACGGTTACTGAACCTTTTTAGTAACCTTTTTTCTGATCGAAATGTGCTGAAAATTTAGTAATCGATTACTAAACTTTTTAGTAATTTACTAAATAGAACAGTACATTCCGAACCGGAAACCGAACCTGTTTTCGGTGTGAATTTACCATTTTACCCCTGCGGTAAATTACAAAATTGTTTACGAATTTTCAGTCCGAACCAAAAACCGAACCTATTTGTAATTTTACCGCAGGGTAAAATGGTAATTTCACACTGAAAACAGATTCGGTTTTAGGTTCGGAATTTACTGTTCTGTTTAGTAAATTACTAAAAAGTTTACTAATCGATTACTAAATATTCAGCATATTTATTCAAAAAATAGTAAACGTTTAAAAAAAATGACGAATTTAGTAATTACTAACGATTTTACTATGTTACACAGTAATTTACTAATTTCGCTTATAAAATTAGTAAAGCATTACTAAAATCGTTCGACGGAGAACCTGAAAAATTACTAAAAATAGAAATTTTACTAAAAAAAATTAGTAATCATCACTAATTTTTCACTGTTTGAGCTTTCGGAAAATTGCTACGCTACGTTTAGTAAATTGGATGAAAAATTTACAAAAAAGTTTAGTAACCGTTTACTAAACTTGAAAATTGAAATTTGAGTAACGGTTACTAAAAAAAAGGCGAAATCACCGATATTTTTGGTAAACGGTTACTAAATTTTTTAGTAAATTTTTCCTCCGATTTACTAAACATAGTTCAGTAACTTTCCGAAAGCTGAAACAGTGAAAAATTAGTAACGGTTACTAATTTTTTTAGTAATTTACTAAAGATTTTACTAAAAAACGTCGATTTTTAGTTAGTTTTACTAAAAAAAAGTCGATTTTAGTAAACAACGTAACGGTTACGTGCACATACCGTTAGCCCCTTCCGACATCGGGCGATTGTAGCTTTTCTCTTTTTACTAAACGACAATTTCTTTATGGTTGGGCAGCACCATTACCCTCATCTCCCATTTTGTTCTAATACTTCTAATTCATTTTCTTCTCCTTTGCCTTCCCTTCTTAGTCTTCGCCTTCCCCATCTGAGGCCATCAATCTTCTTAGTCTTCGCCCTCCCCCTCTGAGGCCATGGATTATGCCTTCATAACGGCAGCCTTGCAGAACCGATGGAACACGTGGAATATTCGGGGTTGCATGATTCTTAGCCTCTGCGTGCAGGTACGTCTCGCCATCCTTGCCCCTCAACGGCAGATGATGTCCAACCGCTACGTCATATTCGTGGTCTGGTCTGCTTACTTTCTATCTGATTGGGTTGCAACGTTTGCATTCGGGCTGATCACGAATGCCGGGTGCCGGAACTTGGAGAACAATGAAGCACAGGTCCCTCCTGATGTCCTGGCGTTCTGGGCAGCTTTCCTTCTGGTCCACCTGGGGGGTCCTGACAACATAACTGCCTTCTCCATGGAGGATAATGCCCTGTGGATGCGCCACCTCGTTGGCCTCGTCGCCCCCAAATTTCTGTGTTTATGTACATCTTTTTGAAGACCCTACCAAACAACAGGCTCTTGGTTCCCACGATCCTGGTATTCGTGACTGGTGTGATTAACTATGGGGAGAGGAGTCGGGCTATGTATCTTGCAAGCTTGGAGAACCTGAAGAAGACCATTAAGAAAGATACAGGAGAGGAACAAAGTGATGGCGTCCACATCTGCCACACCTTACTCAAGGGCCTCGTTGTGGATATCGTGCCGGATCTTCAGGAATGTCACAAGAGCAGGGCAGTCATCAATAGTCGTGATAAGATGTTTTTTGTTATTATCTCAAGCACCTAAATCTCCTGTATGAACTTCTCTACACAAAACTAAAGGCGTCAATTTACACGTGGAGAAAGATTGTCCGAGCCATCGCCTCTTACAGCACATTGGTGGCATTCATTTTGTTCTGCATTGGACATAACCACCAGCTTCACAGAGGGGATCTCGTAATCACATATGCTTTATTTGCAGGAGTTTTTATTCTTCATGTAGCCAACATGACGACGTTAGGGTTATCGTCTTTTTTTATTAATGACGCGAGTTTAAAGGATATCTTTTTTATGGTCTTGGAGCACGGGACTTTTCTACCTTTGTTGATATTTGGATTACTTTATATTGCTTCCGTCACTCCAGTAACGTCAGTCTATGGTTGCATATTTGCATGGCAATGGTCGAATAAAATGGGATATTTCAATATCTTGTCCCATTGCTTCAAACAGAGCACCCTAAAGAAAAGTCGGAAGCTACTCTCACTTTGTCTTCCACTACTGTCAGTGCTCAAACTCCTTGTGTTCTGGTTTACCGATTGAAGCTTCTACAATGATAGCAGGTTTTATATGGAACAAGCTAGCCGGAGAGAGACATGTGTCTTGGGAAGACTTGCATATATCGTTGTGGGACTGTGTATTCCCGGACATCAAGAAAATGGCTGAAGTGACAATGGACGCGGCAAGATTGAGAGAATTATATGAAGCGAGGGGAGATCGGGCGCTCAAACAACCCTGTTGTGACCAACGGATCCCATATATCGAGGGCTTCCAGTTCGAGCATACGCTTTTGATCTGGCACATTGCTACTGAAATCTGCTTCAACTTGGAGGCACCGGCATGTTACATTGGGAATGAGGAAAGGGAGCAGAAGAGGAGATTCAGTAAGAAATTGTCAGATTACATGATGTACCTTCTGGTCAGGCGACCAAAGTTGATGTCCGCAGTGGCTGGAATCAGCCATATTAGGTACAGAGACACCTGTGCGGAGGTGAAGCTGCTGCTTGGGAGCGAGATGTTGGAGGTTCCTACAATGCGGGGGTTCTGCGAGTTGATTCTTGGGGGACATGCCAACATCAATGAACCCGAAATCAAAGAGAACATCACCCATTCTCAGTATTGAAGGACTCATGTGAGTTGGTTAAGCTACTAAGAAGAGGTAACAACAATATGTGGGAGGTCCTTTATATGGTGTGGGTGGAGCTGTTGTGGTACGCAGCTGGTCATTGCAGAGCAGACTCCCGTGCCCGAGTGCTGAGTGAACGCAGCGAATTCATCACTGTTATATGGGGTTTGATGTCTTTCTGTGGCATCGGGGACCACTTCCCAGTAAATTCCCCTAGTCGTGATGGAACCACCCCATGTTCAAACCCACCAGCTGGAGCGGATGCTCCAAATGCTGATCGAGCAGCTGCACATGGTCGACGATGACAACATTACGGAAGATCCAAATTATAACTCGGTCCATGACCGCCTGTTTGTTGAAATTGTTTAATACGTAATGTGTATCTTAAGGAATTACAGTAAACATATCCCCAGCACAGTGTTTACTGTTTTTACTCGGACACTGCCATTAAATTAATATCTCAATGGGAATCCACTGCATGATAAAGTAGTGGTTTGATTAGTAATCAAATATAACATTCCACAACTCCACTGTTCACACCCGTCGGGCAACTGATCAAGGCAGCCCCAAGTGCTACTAGTGGTTTAAGCCCAACAACACACCCCAAATAGATACAAGTTTCCTGCTTCTATCACCCCTTGAGGACAAGCAGGCTTTCTTGGGCCAAGTTTAAAAATTATCGTAATGCCTTATTTCAGTCATTTTTTAGTAAATTATTACTAATTTTGCTTTTTTTTTAGTAAATCGGACTTAATGTCCGTGCACGGGACAATAGCTTCTTCTAAAGAAAGGCGATGACATCATCTTCCACCCCATACTCAAGAGCCTCATGGTGGAAGTCATGCCAGATCGTCGTAACGAAACAAGGAGGTTTGTAAAATAGTTGTATAGGTGACGAAGTATCATCTCCTTTTTGAATCATAGACTGTTGTTTTTTTCCGCCTTCTCTTTGGAGGATAATGCCCTGTGGATGCATCATCTCATTGGCCTCATCGCCCATCGATTGCGACTGCCCAGGGTTGGAGTGGACATCTCCTCCGGCAAACAAAAGACAGATCAACCATTTCCTCAGTTCTTCTAAGCACTCTTCTTACCATAAATCAAAGACTTCAACTCAACGACATTCATAAATTTTCATTACCTGGGTATTAGCCTAAACTTGACCATATGGTTTTTTTTCTCCATTTAATTTTGAGGACCAATACCAATACCAATAGCAGTGATGCTATTACTACTAAATTTGAATTGAAGAATCCATCGATATTTTCCACCATTACTTAATTCTTCTAAAGTTGAGTTGAAGATTCCATCGATACTATCCCCCATTACTTATTTTTTTTTAAATCCCCCTTATATTAAGCAAAATTTGAAACCCACAGCTCCCCAAATTACTAAAGAATTGTACTGAATAGTCATTCCCACTGACCGACTTTTTTTGGTACAATAAATAATTAAAGACAAAAGTAGTATAAAGTAATTTTAATATTTTGATTGGTCTAATTGGTAAGGAGATTTTGGTTCATTTAAGGAGGTCTCGATTTCGAAACATATTTACGCAGTCAGCCTTGTTGAAAGACCCACTTATTAGGTCGAGTTCGAATTAGCTCCGGCGGGAGCAAGAAAAATATTAATATTTTCTTACCTTTGGAGAAACACAGCATGCCTCTCTGTTACTTTAATGGCACCAAAAAATTTGATATTTTTTAAAGTGTAACTACAAAAATAAAAAACAAATATAAATAAAACAATCAAACATCGTATGGTGTTAGCATAGTATAAAAAGCCGGGCAATCACAGCGCACATAACCCTTTTGGATATATTCTCTTCCACTAATCACAACCTCTCTAACCCTTTTGAATTATCTTCCACCAAATGACATAGGCGATTGTAGCTTTCTTTACTAAATGACAATTTCTTTGTGATTGGGCGGGACAATTACCCTCATCTCCCATTTTGTTCTAATACTTCTAATCCATTTTCTAAGGCCATGATTATACCTTCAATGGTGAATACCTTTTTCCATTTCTACCATGAATCAATGATGAAGAACTAATTGCTCTTGAAGTATCGTATTGAGGCATTAATATGTCTTGCTGGCCCCTGATATATCATTTAACATATTGAGTGACTGGTCATTAATATTGGAGTGTTTAGGCTACTTCTATTATCGCATTAGCCCTCTGTTTTTGAAGGCAGTTCAGATCATTTATTTAATCCACCGTCTCACCATTGTCTTTGCTTTTCCTATCGGCTAAAGTCCATGGATTATTATACCTTCATCACCGCTGTCGTGCAAAACCGATGGAACTTGTGGAACGTTCGAGGCTTCATGATCCTTAGCCTCTGTATGCAGCTCATCCTCTCCATCGCTGCCCCTCTTAGGCAGAAGACGTCCAACCGTTTCATGATATTCCTTGTCTGGTCTTCCTACTTAATGGCGGACTCGTCCGCGTTGTTAGGATTTGGGCTGATCTCGAACTCCGGTAGCAGGAACTTAGGAAAGAACGACGCGCATGTCCCCCTGGACGTCATGGCCTTATGGGCGGGTTTCCTTCTGGTCCACCTGGGGGGTCCCGACACCATCACCGCATTCTCTTTGGAGGATAATGCCCTGTGGCTCCGTCACCTCGTCGGTCTCGTCGCCCAGCTTTCTGTGTTCCTGTACATCTTCATAAAGACGCTCCCAAACAACAGGCTACTGGTCCCCACGGTGCTGATATTCGTGGCCGGTGTGATCAACTACGGGGAGAGGACCTGGGCGCTATATCTTGCTCGCTTGGAGAACCTTAAGACGAAGTCTATTGAGAAAACTACCGTCCCAAATCTTACGAAGGAGGAAGAAACCTTCCATCAGATAGCCGATGGCCTAGTCCATGCTATCGTGCCGGATCTTCAGGAATATAACAAGAGTCGAGATTTGATCGTCAACACGGATCCTGACAATATATTTTGATGCATTACGACGGACCTGAATGTCCTACATGAACCCTCTACACGAAAGGAAAAGCGGCGACTTCCACCTGGGGAATTTTGGCCCGCGGCTGTAATAGCTAATGCCTAGATGTCTAAATACATTGGATATAATTTGGACATTCCAAACCACACCTTTAGGCAATTCAATATTATAATATTAGCTTTCCTAGTTAATATTTGAAAATAAAATATTTTATTCTGATCTTATTAAGAAACGTTACGCTGCAAAAAGTTAAATCATCAAATCAAATTATATTTGACTTTATTAATTAACCTGGTATGATTATTATTAGGTTAGTTATCTTGTAAGACATTCGGATGAGATATAGTAATCAAGAGAAGTTACCTTTTGAGGACTTTCCTTCTCGGGCGAAGCCACCGTTGAGCAGGTATCTGCTCAGGTCCTTCTGCAATTTTGAAAATAAATCTAGAGAATCGACCATCCTAATGAATCTGGACAATTCTCAAAATGTTTCTCGATCAGACAAGGCTATCAAATTAAACGCCTGAGTGCGTCGGTCTGGTCTATGTGAAGCTTTGAGGATATGCGTGAGCTGTATGATCGGTGGAGAACGGAAGGTGCTAAGTGATAGTCTGGTTCTTACCATCCGCAACTGAGTACGGGAGGGTTAAGGGCTGTGTGCTACCTTAATCTTCATTGTCCTCGACGCGTTCAACGAGCGACAGGCGAATCGTCTAAGGGAAGCTAAGTGAATACCTGTTCTGATTGTAGTAATCAGTTGCTGCCCATCAACAAGAAGCCGTTCTTGTCATGTTTTTTTACAGAGAAGTCTCAAACCTACGGAGTTTGATCAACTAGACATGCATTTGCTGATGCGCACCAGAAGTCTCGTGCCTGCAGGTAGAGCAGGAGTTGGGAACGCCGTCGGAGTGAAAAGATGTCCTCCTGAACACAGAGGTGTTGTGCAGAAGTCTCAACCTGAGCAGGTTGCGTGGAAGTCGCTGGAGTAGAAAGTTCCACTCTCAACACTAGGTGTGCAGTGCAGTGAGTCACGGTTATAATAATCGTGCACATCCAAGCTGAGTGTAGGATGGATATCTCGACTTCGTTGTATGAGAAATCAAATCCCGTGTGAGAAACCAAACTTTTTTCTTTTGCTTTCTTTTATAGGCAGCGGACGTCCATCCGCTTCGTGTTCGTCGTCTGGTCTGCCTTACTTACTAGCTTGACTGGGCTACAATTTCATATTTGGTCTGATAACAATCTCTGTATGCAATCGGGTCTTATAAATTTAATTGATATGTTACTTTTATGCTTTGTTTCTTTCTAAGGGTAAAAAATTATAAATAAAAAAACTAATAATGAAATAATTATTTGATACCACTTGCATTGGTAAATAAAATAAAGGCGGGTCCCAGTCCGCATCTGCGTAAGTAGGCAGGCGAGATATATCAGTGGGGCGGGGAGGCAAACCGATAGATTATGTGCCACGCAAATATCATAGGATCCTTTTGGCCGCTTGAAGATGAACGTGGGTTGGCGCATGGAGATGTTGGCTGAGCAAATTGACTGAGAAAGCAATGTTGTACCGTGTGAGAGTCAAGTATTGTAGGCTGCCAATCATCTCTCGATGCATTCCTGGTTCAGGAGCAGGAGCTGCAGCTTCAGACATTAGAAATTTAACGGACATCCGCGTTTTTGCCCGTGTTCAATGTGGAAGATCAAATTTGTGCAAGAGCTTCTTCGTATAGTGAGCTTGTGATAGCAGGAGTCCTTCCTTGCTGCGGTTGAATCGAACATTTAAGAATGTTAAAGGGAAACCGATGTCCTTCATTGCGAATTGTCGCGACAAAGCTTCAACAGGATTGTCAAGACCACTAACAACAGTACCGGCCAGAAGAATGTCACCGACGTAGAGAAGGAGGACGATAGTCTCTTGAGGACGATGTCGAACAAAGGGAGAAGTATCAGGGGAGCTTTGTTGAAATCTAAGAGAAAAAAGAGAGCGGTTGTGAAACGATTGAACCATGCTCTTGGCGCCGGTCGGGGTCCGTAAAGAGATTTCTTTAACCTGCAGACATGATGAGGAAATCGAGGGTCTTCAAACCCAGGCCGCTGACTCATGTGGATGGTTTCCTGAAGGTCACCATGAAGGAACGCATTGCTGACATTTAGTTGGCGAAGTGACCAATGAAGAGAGACGGCAATAGTGAGAACAAAGCGTATGGTTGCCAATTTGATGAGGGGCTGTAGGTCTCCCGAAAATCAACGCCAGGGCGCTGATGGAAGCCCCGTGCTACCAAATGAGCTTTTCGTCTATCAAGAATACCATCAGAGTGGACCTTGACCTTGAACACCCAACGACAGTCGGAAATGCGTTGAGACGAATGAGGTTCAACTCGACCCCACGAAGCATTTTTTATCAGAGAATGATATTAGTCGGACATGGCCAGCCTCCATGCCAGATCAGCCGAGGCACGTCGGTCATTGGTGGGTGTCATTGGTAGGGTCTGGGCACTGAGATTGAGCTTGGTACGCACCCGACGAGTTCCATCCTGAAGGCGGGTCACCATGTGGTGACGGGTTGGTGCTACTGCAGAAAGTTGTGGCGTGGCGGATTCCGATGAAGCGTCGACGGAGATAGTAGGGGAAGGCATTGTTGGGGTTACTGGTGGAGATGGGTGGTCCTCGAGTCTCGATTGTGGATGGCTGCAATGAGGGATCATCTACGGAGGAAGTGTCTGGAGATACCATAGTTAACAGGTGGATGAGTTGTGGAAAAGTGGTCCCGACCATCGAGCGAGATAACTGGGAGACAAGATCGTTGTAGGGGAAACGATCTTCAATAAATCGAACATGTCGACTGGTGTATAAGCGACCATCGACGGGGTCGAATCAGCAAAATCCTTTATGCCTATCAGAATAACCAAGAAAAACATAGGGAGAGCAGTTGGCGAGCTTGTGAGGAGCGACATGTCCGATATATGGATAACACAAACATCCGAAGGGTCGGAGGATGTTATAGTTGAATTGCTTTCGATACAAAAGCTCGTAGAGAACATCATAGTTGATTGCTGAGGAAGGCAGTCGATTGACAACAAAGTTAGCCGTGCTAACGGTGTCGGCCCAAAACTTCTGGGTAAGCCAGATTGAGCGAGGATCGTTCAGGATAGATTAGCCAGATGCTGATGACGACGCACAGAGACACCATTTTGTTGCGGAGTATAAAGGCATGCAATGTGAAGGAGGATGCAATGTGAAGGTCCGCATGGAGTCATTAACAAATTCTCCGCCTCCGTCACATTTCAGCATGAAGATGGATGAAATGATTGAATACCTCCGACTTTCTCCAAAGAAGATAGAGCCAAGCATAACGAGTATGGTCATCAATGAAGAGGACATAATAATTGAAACCAGAATTTGATTCAATCGAAGACTTCCATACATCAGCGTGCAACAAATGACATGGTTTTGTCGCTCGGGAGGTGGAGACGGTAAAAGGGAGGCGCCTTTATTTCCCTAGAGCACAAGAGTTACAATAATGTTGATCTGTCTTGTTGAATACTGCAATAAGTAGTGAAATTGATCAAGGTTTCAAACTACATCTGAGTGAGGGTGGCAGAGACGCAAGTGCCAGTCAATGACAGTGGCAGATGATATTGGGTGCCTTTATTCTATTGTCGCAGTAGCCCCATCTCGGTGTGGCAATCCTTCACGACAAAGGAAGAATCGTCAAACTTGACTGGACAGAAATTGTCATGACATAGACGCTTGACAGAAATCAAGTTGTGACAAAGCTGTGGAACATAAAGGACGTGGGTCAAATGTAGTATGTGGTCGTTCGCCCGAAGGTTGAGTTGACCGGCACCAGCGATAGAGAGACCGGTCCCACCAAGATGCACACGATTTAGGCCTGAGTATGGTACAAAATTGTGGAGCATACCGGCGGTGGATGTCATGTGGTCTGTGGCCCTGGAGTCCGGATACCAAACATCGGTTGCTCCTACATCAACAGATAAGGCAACAAGAGCTTCTGGTATGTTCTCCAGGGCACGATACGGCATAGGTTGCATGTTGAGGCGGCATGACCACGATGATTGCAGATCTGGCAGACGATGGGGCGAGCAGTAGTCATCTGGCCATGATTGTTGTGGTTAGAGTGGGCAGGCGAGTTGAGCAGTTTTGCACGACTGTTGAGGCAGTGTTGGAAGATAGAGCTAATCTTAGAGGAGCTCAATGTGTGAATCGTCGTGCCCGACATGAGGCGGCTGAGTACAATGCGTCGGGATGAGAATCACCAAAATCAGGCTCAAGCTCTTTCCACCTTTGTTCGTAGTTGAGAAGGCTAGTACGAACTTGGTCGAACGTCTGATTAATCGCAGAGTATGAGAGAGTGGTGATCAGGCTTTCGTATGATCGAGGAAACCCACGAAGGGCGTACATAACTAGCTCAGACGTCGAAATCGGTTTGCCAATTGGAGATAGTTGGTCGGCAACGGCCTTCAGATCTCGAAGATAGATGGCCATAGATTGGTTTGTTAACTGGAGAGAAAGTAGTCGATTGCGCACCTCGAGTTCGCGGGCGAGCGTGGCTTGAAGAAAATGCGCACGAAGAGTCGACCAAATCTCATGTGCTGGCAAAATGTCGTAAACTTCCAGCATGATTTCCGGGGTCAACGTCGCGAGAATATTTGCCTTGAGGTTGTGGTTCAGACGGAGCCACGTTTGATACGAGGGGTTTGAGACAACATATTTTTGTATCACTCTCAGCAATTACTTGTCGAGTTTCCATAAGAACATGTGTTGGAGTAAGAACCTCCAAATGCAAAGTCATCAAACAGAAAGATTCAAATTCCCGACACATATTTCTTAGTCCCTCTGTTATACTACGGAGGACAATTTTCATAGTTATTCGCGCTTCCGACTTTAGGAGGGCAATTTTCCAAGCATCATCCGCGTCGAGCGGTCGAACAAACCCTGAAGGGAAATAATAGGGGTCAAGGTCGGCTAGTGAGACGGTGAAATAACTCCGATGAGAAGAAACAAGAAGGGGTTAAGAGACCCTACTGTCCCAACCTTCAAAGGAATTGACGGTGGCCCGCACAAGCGGTTTGAAGAATGAGTGATTGCCTTTCTCCGACCCTTCCTCACGATTTAATCTCTTCCATGAAAATTGGTAACCCCTCTAAATTGAGGAGTACCAAGCAGCCCTTCGGAGTCTTTGAATAATTATCATATGTATGTGCGCCCTTCCGTGACCTCGTAGCGTGCGACAGCGGTTCGGACGATATGAGGATCCGAGGCCCGCTCCCCCGATTCTCCTCCGGTCGACGTCGAGAGTCGGGCGTCAAGGCGCTGCGGAAGAGAGCGGGGTTGACCCTCCCTTGATTCCTGATCTGAGCATGATCCCAAAAGGAATCTTTGGGAAACTTGGGAGCGGCTCGCATCGTCTTCCCTCATCCATGATGGCTTCGTAAGAAAATGGTTGATGTAGCTTAATCTAGGTAAGCTATTACGGAGTCTCCATCGACTTATTATAAAACTGTTTAAGTCAAAAAAACCGGTTCGAGACCCCTATTTACTAACTATTATATTCTAACATATGAAACGGTGACGTTGTTCCAAAAATGTCTTTGTTTATGAGCGTTGGACCCAATTCGGGCTTTTTAGGACCGAACTCGTGTTCGATTAAAAATATCACATGCGACAAAAAACATATGGGCCTAAAGCATGCAAACACCCACAAATCAGTTGTTTAGATCAAAGGGGGCGGAAAGGATGGTGTCTATGAGCCTATGCACTTGGGTCCAAGGCTCATTACAGATTGAAAAGAAAGAAAATACGGGTGGCCCGTATCTCGCTCATGTACCTGAGGCAACCGGGATAGCAACTCGTTGGCTGAAAATTGACGGTCAAGGGGCTCTAGTGAAGCCTTCCACAACGCCTCATATCTTGTTTTCCGCCTCCTCCAACCTTTAGGACTCGTCATGTTGAATTCCTCGAAGTTCTCGTTCGATTTTTCATACAAAATAAACGAAAATAGGAGTTCGGAAAATTCTAAATAAGACATGTTTAATAATTAGAATTTAATGAATAAGAGCGATACTTACGGGAGCATTGTATAGCCCGTTGAAGTCGATGTCCGTGACGTCGGGGGAGAAATCCTTGATGTATCTTGTTTGAGATAGTTGAGTGCGCTTTTGTTTTGCTGGGTGTGTTAGGTTCGTCCCTGAATCATGAAGATCAATGACGTCTACTGTTCATGGATTACATGGTGAGACTTTTTTTTCTTTGACCTGTACAAGTAAGCAACAATATCAGCGCGAAAGATAGCGTTCCCACTACACATTTGTGCGGTCACGAGAAGCTTGATTTTTTCGAAGACAAAAGTTAGCGGTTAATCTGAGTTCGAGAAAACGCTGGAGTTTCATGTAGAGAATAGAAAAACGCTGATGAGGCTGGTGCTCGAAGATGACTGCAATTGCGACAGCTTCCCGGGTTGGATTGGGTTGGCCTTGGGGAGGTTTCCATGACATCGCTGGACCAACCTTGGGGTCGTCGGCGGGGAAGAGGAACACCATATCCGGAAGAATGAAGCAAAAACCTGTCTGTAGGAGTGCTGATCGATGCGTGTGTTTCAGTCCCCGATGAGTGCATGGGATGAAGGTATTTATAGCCAGCCAATAGCGCCTGATTTTGTGTGATTTTGTATAGATTTTTCCTTTTTTATTTTTTTTTATTTTTTTCGGATTTTATGTGATTCTTCTTGATTTTTTTGTGATTTTTCTGGATTTTACGTGATTTTTATTTTGTTTGTTTTTTCAAGATTTTTTGTGATTTATTATTTTAACTTATTATTATTTTTAAAATTTAGGATATTATAGTTGCCCTTTGTTGCGAGGGAAGCTTCGAAAGATTTTTTTCCAAAGACTTCAATAATACTCCAAATTATGGATTTAGGGTATCCTTGATAGATTTGAACATTGGGATCAAAGAAAAATGTCTGTAATAAACGAGACCCCATGAAATTTGGGAGTAATCAAACATGTAGGATTATGACATTCATGTATACCGTGATTTATTTTAATAGTTTATTTGGATGTTTCTGAGCAAGTTCGGAGAAGGGATTCTGACATTTCTCACGGCTCACTCTTATTTTTGGGTTTAGGGTTTAGGTGAGATTTCATAATTCTTTGACTTGGATGCTCGTGTACCAAGTCGAAGGAGACTTTATCTAGGTTGTAATGTAGTTATGCCATAAGACTTTTGGATAGAAAATATGAATTTGTCATTTTGTAGGAACGAGTCGAAGGACCTCATCAGAAGCTGTTGAACTACAGAGGTTCCACCTTCTAAGAGAATTCTCCATCCCACTACTATTGGGAAAGAATATACTTGTATATTCAACTTGTGTTGGAGAATGCGGTGTGTTCATGTAACCGATTCCGACTTGGGGAAGTGAGAAAACGACTCCAGCTATGAAATGATAAGAACATTTGTTAGGGAATAATGTAAATGAAAACTCCCATTCATGTGATGATCTTTGGAGATAACAAACGCAATCTCGAAGCTTTGGTTCGAAATTTTCCACCCGACCGCCCGCGCCGTTGTTCGAAATATAGGATGTTTTTGTACTTATAAACACCAAAGGGCGAAGTACAAGTGGGTTCATGCAGCTTGTCTTGATGCATAAAATATTAGATTAATACTCCCCTATCATGTTGCTTCGTCAATGCATCTTCGTCCGATGGAATCGAAGGTTTGGCGAAGTGCTACTCCTGCTTTATGTCTGTTGTGAGGGTTAATCTTGTACCTAGCAAACAATGGTGAGAAAACAAGTGAGTTTGTGTGACTTGGTTCTTTTAGAGTAGAAACGAAATTTACTCATGTAATTTCACACATTTGAAAGTAGAGTTTTGATACTTTTCTTTTTGTTTCGTTATTGCGTCTTCGTCCGATGGAATCGTAGGATTAACGAAACTGCAATAAGTCTTTGGCTTGAAGCTTTGCCACCCTGCTACCCTCACCTTCGTCACAAGAGTTTTGTACCTTTCGAGTGAGGAGCTCTTGTACCTCCACACGGAACAACGGAAATAAACGATATAAGCTCATGTAATCTTATTTAATTTGATGAAGAGAGTATTAATTGTACGATTCTCTCTTTTTTCATGAATACCGTTAGCCTTCCTTGTCCTAGTTAAATCCGTGGGGATAGGAAGAAGTTTGCTGATGAAGTTCGTTCCGAAAATCCAGCTCGAAACCTTGACACCATTTAAGTGTAATAACGTCAAAGAGCATCTGCATTGATTGATTTTAACAGTTCTCCTCCATCCATCTTCGTTAGGATGGTTGCTCCTCCCGATAAGGTGTGTTTGACGACGAATGGTCCCTCATAGTTTGGAGTGAACTTTCCCCTGGAATCTTTGACGTTTGGAAGGATCTGTTTGAGGAGGAGATCTCCTAGTTTGTACTTCACTTCTTTGACTTTTTTGTTAAAAGCTCTGGATATACGTTGTTGATAACACTGCATGTGGTTGATTGCAGCAAGTCATTTTTCTTCGATGAAGTCGAGGTGGGGGAACTAGTGATTAGCCTTGTCAATGAAGCTGTGGGGAATTGCATGGAACCCAAGTGTCTGTTCTTGGCGTCCGGATGAATGCAAGTATTTCTTCTTCTTCTTTTTGTATCTTTTCTTGTTAATTGTCCTAATTTTTCCAATAAATTCATCATCGGTCTGGTGTTGCTTTATCCCAGTAACTGATACCAACATACCACACCACCCAACTTCTTCGATGGAATCTAGCTTTATACCCACCAGCCGTCCAGAACTTGTGGAATGCGTGGAATGACCGAGGCTTCGGGATCCTTAGCCTCTCTCGGTATGCACCTCATACTTACATTCACCGCTGAAGACATCCAACAGCATCATCATATTCGTCATTTGGTCTTCCTACTTACTATCAGATTGGGCCGCATCGTTCGTATTTTGGCAAATCTCACGTACTGGATTGTCAGCCCTTGCTTAACCAAAGGCGTCCAAGTCCCATCTCCCTTCTTAGTCTTCGCCCTCCCCCTCTGAGGCCATGGATTATGCCTTCATAGCGGCGGCCTTGCAGAACCGATGGAACACGTGGAATATTCGAGGTTTCATGATCCTTAGCCTCTGCGTGCAGGTACTTCTCGTCATCTTTGCCCCTCAAAGGCAGAGGACGTCCAACCGCTTCGTCATATTCACGGTCTGGTCTGCTTACTTTCTATCTGATTGGGCTGCAACGTTTGCATTCGGGCTGATCTCGAATGCCGGGTGCCGGAACTTGGAGAACAATGAAGCACAGGTCCCTCCAGATGTCATGGCGTTCTGGGCAGCTTTCCTTCTGGTCCACCTGGGGGGTCCCGACAACATAACTGCCTTCTCCATGGAGGATAATGCCCTGTGGATGCGCCACCTCGTTGGCCTCGTCGCCCAAATTTCTGTGTTTATGTACATCTTTGTGAAGACCCTACCAAACAACAGGCTCTTGGTTCCCACGATCCTGGTATTCGTGACTGGTGTGATTAACTATGGGGAGAGGAGTCGGGCTCTGTATCTCGCAAGCTTGGAGAACCTGAAGAAGACCATTAAGAAACATACAGGAGAGCAACAAAGTGATCGCGACCAAATCTTGCACACCATACTCAAGGGCCTCGTTGTGGATATCGTGCCGGATCTTCAGGAATGTCACACGAGCAGGGCACTCATGAATATGGTTTGGTCAGAAATTCGTATCTCGCAGCAACTAAATCTCCTGTATGAACTTCTCTACACGAAAATAAAGGCGTCAAATTCCACGTGGGGAAAGATTGTCCGAGCCATCGCATCTTACAGCACATTGGTGGCATTCATTTGGTTCTGCATTGGACATAAGCACCAATTTCACAGAAGGGATCTCGTAATCACATATACTTTATTTGCAGGAGTTTTTATTCTTCATCTAGCCAACGTGGGGACGTTAATCACATCTCGTTTCTTAGATTACGGTTTTGAGGATCTCCCTTTGTTTGTCTTGGTGCAGGGGATTTTTCCACCTTTGTTGATATTTGGATTAGCTTATATTGCTAATAACTTCACTCCAACATGCTCAGTCTATGTTCGCATAATTTTTGGAAGGGAATGGTCAAATAAAATGGGATATTTCAATATCTTGTCCCATTGCTTCAAACAGAGCACCGTAAAGAAAGGTCGGAACCTACTCTCACTTTGTCTTCCACTACTCTCAGTGCTCAAATTCCTTGTGTTCTGGTTTACTGATCGACGCTTCTACAATGATAGCAGGTTTTATATGGAACAAGCTAGCCGGAGAGAGCCACGTGTCCTGGGCACACATTGATATGTTGTTGTGGAACCATGTACACCAGGACATCAAGAAAATGGCTGATGTGACGATGGACGCGGCAAGATTGAGAGAATTATATGAAGCGAGGGGAGATAGGGCGCTCAAACAACTTGGTTGTGACCAACTGATCCCATATATCGAGAGCTTCCAGTTCGAGCATACGCTTTTGATCTGGCACATTGCTACAGAAATCTGCTTCAACGTGAGGGCAGGGGAAGATTACGTCTACAATGAAGACATGAAGAAGAAGAGGAGATACAGTAAGAAATTGTCAGATTACATGATGTACCTTCTGGTCAGACGACCAAAGTTGATGTCCGCAGTGGCTGGAATAAGCCATATTAGGTACAAAGACACCTGTGCGGAGGTGAAGCTGCTTGGGAGCAAGAAGTTGGAGGATCCTACAATGCAGGGGTTCTGCGATTTGATTCTTGGGGCACATGCCAACATCATTGAACCCGAAATAAAAAAGAACAATTACCCATTCTCAGTATTGAAGGAGTCATGTGAGTTGGTTGAGCTACTAAAAGGACGCAACAATATGTGGGGGGTCCTTTATATGGTGTGGGTGGAGCTGTTGTCGTACGCAGCATTGCACGGTGGATGTGAAGAAGTAGACCATTATCTCGGCAATAATGAGCAGGTACACGCGAAGAAATGGCTGTCATTGCAGAGCAGACTCCCATGCCCGAGTGCTGAGTGAAGGCAGCAAATTCATCACTGTTATATGGGCTTTGATGTCTTTCTGGGGCATCGGGGATCACTTCCCAGTAAATTCATCCCTTGCAGCGGTCGACGATAACAACATCACGGAAGATCCAAATGCTGGTCAAGCGGCTGTAGGTGCGTTGAGGGTGCCGCAATGGGTCGAGGACGCCGATCAAGTCGCCACGGTTGGCGATGGCCACATAGCGGAAGCTGCTGCGGTAAATCCAAATCATAACTCGGTCCACGATGGCGTGTTTGTTGAAAGTGTTTAATACATAATGTATGTCTTAAGGAATTACAGTAAACGTATCCCCAGCACAGTGTTTATTGTTTGTTACTCGGACACTGCCATTAAATTAATATCTCAATGGGAATCCACTGCATGATAAAGTAGTGGTTTGATTAGTAATCAAATATAACATTCCACGACTCCACTGTTCACACCCGTCGGGCAACTGATCAAAGCAGCCCCAAGAGCTACTTTTTCTAAGCATGTCATAACCTAATTTTTTCTACAAAAATCACAAAAAAAACTAAATAATAAAAAATCTTCAGAAAACACTAAAATATTGCAAATTTTCTGAAAATCAATAAAGATCATCAAAGATCAACAAAAATCCATAAAATCGAGAAAAATCATAAAAAAAATTCGATAAAAAAATAATAAATAGATATGAAGGGAAGAGACTAAGGAGGGTTCAGAGAAAGAAGCACGGAGGGAAGAGAAAAACAAACAAAAAAAGGCTTCGCCGTCAAGGTAGCGTTCTCTTTTTTTTTTTTCCCGCTAGAAATTGCATCAAGTTATATTCCAGCCGGCCGAGCTCCCTTCATCCATCGACACGACCCCCCAACCCGTCTCTCCTGGAAAGCAGACGCTCGACGTCTCCGTCCGCGACTTATGCTACCCGACAATCCGATAAATTTTTTCCTTTACTTTCTTTTTTGTTTTTGCTTTATTTTGATTATCATTTTATACAAAATTTTAATTGTCAACTTGGCTAAAAGAGAATTCCTCGTTCTCATATAAAAAAATTGACATTAGTCACGTAAATGTTATTTATTCGTACTTTCAAAATTTTAGTCGTATAGTCTTATTACCATCTTTGTTACCTATTCATAATATGTTTTTTCTAATCCTACTTATTCGAGACAATACGAAAAGATTATAAATGAAGCAATCAAATTATAAACTTTCAAGCTTTCTTCGAACAGTTTACTTTGTTGTTTTAGCTTTTTATGCAGACATCTACGGGGCGTGCCTTGCGGACAACCAAGGCACGTACCCCATTCGACGCGTTCAAGATAACGAAGTATTCGAGAGATTATTTGAATTCTCAAAGATTAAGACCCTCTGAAGACGGCTTCGCATTCACCAACGTTACGGCATCAGCGGCTCGCCAAGTTCACCGTAAACGTATTCTAAAAACGACACCGTAAGGTATAAACGCTAACGGGAGCGTTCTATGAAAAGCGAGAAATGGTACAAATACCCGGTTCTCCATTGAATTTATTTTTTGCTTAGAAAGTGTTAAGGGCACTAATCAATCTATGCTGCTTGTGTTTTGTCCAAAATCAACTTTTAAGAAATACTTTCTAAAACATAATTCACATGGAGCAATATTGAGCTCGAGATCTTTTTTTTTTCATATGTCAAACAAGTTCTCTTTTCTAAAACCGAGCTCAAATGAATCGGATATCGAAAACACACGATTAAAGCCTCCCTTTTCTTTGTGATGCATGCGATTTAGTAATCCCTAATTCCCGAACCTTAATGAATCTCTATAGTTTTTTCTAACTTGAACTTAAAATAAGTTAGCGGTGACTCCGAAACGTTTTCAAAATCCGAAATCTTATCATCAAGGGAGTATATTCATTTTAAATGCAACCGAAAACGGGATCCATCCGCGACAGGCATAATTCCAATCTCTTCAGCTTCTCCAAGATTCAGCTCTAGACGCTCTCCTTCGTGGTGTTTTGGACGGTATCTTCCATCAGAGAGCATTAACTGTGTCATGTTCGTCGGGACAGCAAGATTTGGGACACCTCGTAGCGACTTCGATGAAAATGTCAACTTTGTTAGGCTAGTAGAAAGTCTTGGAAGCTCCTGAATCATGTCGCAATCATACAATTTGAGGGAGTTAAGGCTCGAGAGTTGGCTAACTATCGATAGCATGAATCCTGCTGCCCGGAAGGGCCAGATATTCTAAAGTACAGGCCCCCTGATTTCTTCCGGAATTCCTTCGTCGAGAGGGTTGCCCTTAGCGTCCAGCACTAGTAGGTTCTTCAGATCACATATTGAGGCGAATAATCTTCTGATCTTGTTACGCCACAAGTTAAGTGTCCTCAAGGATTCCAACCTCCCAATTGATGCTGGTACTTCTTCAATCATGCTCTCAGTCACAATTAGCTCCCGTAAAGCACTTGCACAACAGAGCTCCTTTGGCAAACTCCTCAAAGCCCGACACCAGGAGATCGTCAGAGAAGTAAGACTCTCCAACTTACCCACTGAATGGTGGATTTCTTTCAAGTTGCCAAAAGTCTCAAAAGCCATAATCTCCAACTTCAAGCAGCAAGATACATCAGCTATCGTCGCCATAACACATTTACCGATCAAACACATGACATAGAGGAGGAGTTCATACCAGCTTTTTAACACCCCTCCATCCACATGTGATTTGGAGAACAACTAAGTTGCTCATTTTGACTATCGTTTGTCGCTTCGCTAACTTATCGTCCGTTGTCTGATGATCCCGTCGCTTGGTGACTACTTTGCCCAACAAGCCTTCACCTAGTGTGTATCCGTAGTCACCTCTTTACTGGACTTCCATCTCTCGGACCTATGTTCCGGATCGTCAATCCATAAATAAACTGATATCTGTAGTCCAGAATTTCAATTGCTAAACAACTACTATCTGCACAGAAGGATCGGAACCCACGGCCTCACAGGTAGGCACCCCACATCAGGGACACCGGCAATTCCTTTCTACTGATCACGTACTTTGTGGCACGTTCAAAGATTGGTATGTTGCTGACCACGATCAAGAGACTGTTCCCAAAAAACAATTACATAAACCCCACAACTATGTATTATACACGCGTGTTGTCCCTGTCCGTCCCACCTACCTCTTACTTTCTCTTCCTTTCCTTCTTAACAAATTCAAACTCTATTAGGATAATATACTTATTAACTATATATCATAAATATCGAACTCTTTCTAATCCAAAACCTTCTTAAACAATTCGAATAATATGATAGCTATATACAATTCTTCGCCTCTATCTGCTTTTTTTCTCATGGAAAAAGCGCCAAAAATTACTCCCGCAAAGTCATGAAAAAGCCAGAAGCAAAAGGGGGTGGGGGGGGACCAATGGGGGAGATGTAATGTAAGGACAAATTATCAGACATCATCATCATCTTATCCTGTCCCAAGGCCGGATCTGAACCAACCACTTTTTAATATCGTGAATAGTTTCTTAACCTGACATTTGTCACAGAGGTAGTAACACGATCTACAAAACAGAAAGAAATCACACTCCTGATATTTTCCACACCAAGAAGATACAGTAGTAGGAGGAGAAAATATCTTTGATCTTTGATGTCAGTCGTACTTTTCGATCCAAGAGTAGACAAGGACAAAAACCCAGGACACGGCCAGCAAGATGTCCCCAACCGTCCGCCGGAGGCAGTCTCCGGCCAAACCCTCCACCCCCGCCTCGAACCTTACCCTCCACGCCCCAACCAGGACGTGCAACCCGAAGCAACCCTTTGCGAAGAATGACTGGAACTCCCTGTCCTGGATGTGGGAAACCATTAGCAGCAGTAGCCCTATGAAGAACAGGAGGAGACCCGCGAAGGAATCGGATGTCCCGATCAGGAGACGGTCACGGGGGGTCGATCCCAGAAGACGCTCGGCCGCCTCGGTACCGTGACCTAGGGAGTAGATCGCTTGGGAGTGGAACATCATCATGGATCCGCAGAAGAGGGCGATCATCGAGTGGAGCACGCAGGTCACAGCGAAGACAGTGGCCTTTGGATTACACGCGGGAGACGACGCCGGCAGCCTCGACGTGGGGTTGGGTTGGGTGGTCGTGACGTACGCGGTCCGATGCATCGAGCTGTTTTGGAGATAGGGTGGAGGGAAGTCGGAGGCAGGGGAGTTTCTGTGAGGAGGTCGTTAGGGGGAGGAAGTCGATTGATTTATATGAAAACTTAGATGATGATGATGTTGATAAAGAAATATTCGGATTGGGTGGAGTGGAAATAAATTTCAGTAACAATAATATGTTCCTTCTTTGTTGACACTTGGGGGCATGTGTGGTGTTTCGTTGAATGCACGACAAGATGGGGATTGGGGTTAGGGGCGTTTGACCATCGCCGAAGGATTTTATTTCAATCGAACCAACACTTTTTCTTATCTATCAAATAGTTAAAAAATGATGTGGTTAGTTTGATTATTAGTTTAATTGGGATAATAAAATATTATTTCTTAACTTATTTTATATAACTATAAAATAAATCTTATTTGTTTAGCAAAGAACAAAATTTAGTATATCACTTAAAATCTCTAAACTCACTCACTTATAAAACTGAAGTGCATTAAAATTAATTTGATGTGGCGATCGATACAACAAAAGCTAGGAAAAAATGGAAGTAGTTTACCACTAAGTTCCCAAAACACAACTGCGACATTTACATGTTCTTCCACTTAGTTTCCATTTCGTTTTCAAGGGAGTTTAAACGAATCTAGCCCTGTTACTTCTGGGAAAAAGCCTAAAATCTGCGTCCGGGATTCCCGTGAGTTCGGATATAATATAAAAGTAGATAGACATGTTTGAACAGTAAAACGACATATAGGAAAAAAATTCATACATATTATCTAAACAAATCGCCTACATGTCTAAACAATTGTCAATGTCGACGGTTTTTGACGATTAAATGCCCGAACTTACAGGAGACCTGGAGTCTACGAAAAGCACTGGTGGATAAAGACCGGAGGGACAAAAATCTCGCTGTGGAGATAAGCACGAGCACTTGATTCCTTGAGCTTCTCTGGATGGATACAAGCACTGAGTGTAAGTCTTGAGGGACTGGAACCGCGAAAGGCATGGTATACTTCGTCACTCGCCGAAACTTGGCACTATCCCCTGTTTTTATGGGACTAATAGCATTCACATTCGCGAAAGACGTGTTGACGAGTATGTGGGCGCGGGTGCGATTGAAATGCTGAGCCAAGGAGGAGCTTTTCGGAAATGATCTTTCAATGGGCTCGCCGTAATAAAAGGGTCTTAATGGGACGCATGATTTCCAAAATAAAAGGCAAGTGAGCATGGAATAACAGGCGAGCAGCCTCTAGAAAGGTTAAGCGAGCCTGAAAACGTCGAGGTGAGAGAGAAATCAAGGGAACCAAGTCAAACGAGCATAAAATAACTAGGCGGTTAAGCAAAGTGATCAAAATCGAGAATGGTCGGGCGAGAACAAGAAGGCTGCCAGAGTAAGAATACAGTAAAAGCTACAAGCAAGACCTACGTCGCTTCATCAGTTCACAAAACGAGAAAACGCGATCCGTGACTTGAAGCACGTACTTTGATAGTTGCGGAGAAATCATAGTATAAATACAATCCCAAAACAATGTAAAAGTGAATACGACAATGTATTTTCTCTCCGCAAACAATATATTCATGACTTTGACATTATTAAGCATTCATTTATGCTCATTTCAAGGTTAGTGTCTCATTTTGGGTCCTACATTTTGAATTTGATTTTGGCTACCACGCTCAGAAATCGAAATCGAAATATACGTTGTACTTCGTTCTTATTTAGTCGTTTGTAAAGGAAATATAATTTTATTTGTTTTTGCTTCGAATTATTGCCCATTTGTTTCCGCATAACTTTCCTCATAAACTCTTTACTGTTGGAGTATATTTCTATGAAATATGGTATATATTATTAAGTTGGAGTTCATAAAGAAGTTATACTTGTTAGAAATTCACGCGATCACAGAACCACAAGTAAAGAAAATAGCGGAAGATTGAATCGATTACGTGGGTTTACGGTTATCGAGAAAGATCAAGGGAAAAGAAAACGTACCCGTATTCATCATGCAGTAAATCTGAAAAGAGAAACCTCAGCGGTATAGACTTTCTTTCCCTTTTCCTTTTTGTACTGCTGCTCTCGAAAGTGATGACATCATTAAGTGATTAACCCCCTGATACAGCAAACCTAATATAGGGTTTACTTATGAAAAGCTAATTTTGCACTTTAATAAATAAAGTTTGAAGGAACTTATCATAAGTTTCCTTCTTTGTATTTTTACAATAATAGTTTCAAATATCATGTTCTATCGTTAATATTACTCTAATCAAATTTGAATTTCGAACATAAAATAAAACATATATTCCTATATTTTTATCACTATTTCTTCTAAATATTTTATTGAGAATGGTTATTCTTAATGGGATTGTCACATTTTGACAATGGGAGATATAAAGGGGATTTCGTTGGTTTGGGGGCCATCAAAGAGATGGGGATCCCATCCATACTTTTAATAACTATATATATATATATATATATATATATTCATTTATTTATTTATTTAATATTAAATATGAGCTTAGAATTGAATTCACACTAAGATATCCCATTATTTAAGGCATCACTCATTCAAAGTTGAGATTTTAATAGAGCATGAGCGATAGCATGAAAGCAAAATAGATGAAAAGAAATATATTATTATATCTATTTTTAAGTATCGTTATTATTAATTACTATTATTATTATTGGGACAGTTGGGGGATGTGTGGTGTTTCTTAGAATGCACGACAAGATGAGGGATGGGGTTAGGGGCGTTTGACCATCGCCCACGGATTTTATTTCAATCGAAACAACATTTTTTCTTATCTATCAAATAGTTAAAAAATGATGTGGTTAGTTTGATCATTAGTTTAATTGGGATAATAAAATATTATTTCTTAACTTATTTTATATAAAGTATATCACTTAAAATCTCTGGAGAAGATATATTTTACATATTAATTTAATTTTTTTATCCATTAGTAGTAATGATGGAGAGTGTATTGATTGAGCTCATTCCGCGTTTCATTCTCCATATCTCAGAAAGTCTACTCCCTCCGGCCTTTGCCTCCCGTTGACTAGTCGTCCAGGTCTTCTTCTTCTTCTTCTTCTTCTATTGGGGATTGGTGGTAGTAGTTCCAAACGAGGCCATGGATTCGACTTTCATTGCCGCGACCGTGCAGAACATATGGAACGCGTGGAACATCCGGAGTTTCATGATCCTCAGCCTCTGTATGCAGATCGTCCTCACCATCGCCGCCCCTCTTAGGAAGAAGACCTCCAACGGATTCGTCACTTTTGTCGTCTGGTCGGCCTACTTCCTCGCGGACTGGTCAGCCATATTCGCTTTCGGGCTGATCGCCAATGCCGGAAACAGGAGCACAAACTACGAGACAGAGGTCGCCCAGGACGTGATGGCGTTCTGGGCTGCCTTCCTCCTGATCCACCTCAGGGGACCCGACACAATCACCGCCTTCTCCCTCGAGGACAACGCTCTGTGGCTCCGTCACCTCGTCGGGCTTATCGCCCAGGTTTTGATGTTCTTGTACATATTCGTGAAGTCGCTGAGCAACAGCGGGATCTTGACTCCCACAGTCCTGATAGTTGTGGCCGGCGTGATTAAATACGGAGAGAGGACGAGGTCGCTGTATCTTGCCAGCTTGGAGAACTTGAAGACGTCGATCAAGAAGACTCCCAAACTAGGTGATGATGTTGATAGTGATGGCGAGGACGATGAGGCCCACTTCCCTGCAGATATAAAACCGGCCTTCCACTTTCACAAGATATTCAAGGGCCTAACTGTCGATATCATGCCGAATATTTCCGAGCGGAATGAGACCCGGGAGTTTATCTTGCAGAAAGATGCCAACGAGGTATTCCACCTAATCTCGATCGAGCTTGATTTCTTGTACGAGGTTTTCTACACGAAAATAATGGCAGTGAACTCTGGGTGGGGTGTATTCACCCGTAGCATCGCCTATTCCGGCACCCTGGCCGCCTTCATTTTGTTCTGCCTCGCAGATAAGGATGAGTTTCGCAAAGTTGACATTGCGATCACATATGCTTTGTTCGCTGGTGTTTTTGTTCTTGACGTGGCTAGCGGTGTGATGGTCGCAACATCCGACTGGACGAATACCAACGATCAGATGTACCTCGGTTTTCAAGTCATCGGACAGGGATTTTTCCCTTTCCTAGTTGGATTAGCAGTTTATGCTGTCGTGAGGTTCTGCTTTGAGGGTTCTGCTTTCATAAGCCTCATGGACAGAGTCTGGTCGGAAAAGATGGGCTCTTTCAACCTTTTATCCCATTGCTTCAGAGTGTGCTCCTAGAAAATGTCGTAAACCAGGTAAAGTTCATCTTTGGCTACCTGGAATACAATTTCTAGAGTATGTGTTCACCGATCGATTGTCATCCGACTACAGGCTTTGTTGGGGAGAAACTTGCCGTTATGAGATCAACATCCAAGGAAGCCATTAATCACGAGCTGTGGGGGGCTAGTTTTCAAGGACCTCGAGAGGAAGGCCACAAACGCCACTGATGCAGAAACAATGAGACAAGTATATGAGGCAAGGGCAGATTGGGCGATTGAAGAAAGTTTATGTCACGAATTGCTGCCTTACATCAATGATTTCGAGTATGACAATACTCTTCTAATCTGGCACATCGCTACCGAGATCTGTTACAACATTGAGGGTGACGTTGGCTATGCTGACGACATGAAGATGTACAGTAAGATTTTGTCGGATTACATGATGTATTTACTGGTCAATCAGCCGAAGTTGATGTCTGCAGTGGCCGGAATCAGCCATGTAAGATACGAAGACACCTGCGTGGAGGTGAAGCTGCTGGGGAGGAAATTTGGGGCTTCAACCATGCAGGAGTTTTGCAAGCTGATCCGCGAGGAACACGCCAGCGTCACCGAACCGGCACTCGAGGTGAAGCATTGTCTGCACTCTGTATTAAAAGACGCGTGCAGCTTGGTCCGATTAATAGGAGGGAACAATAAGAGGTGGGAGATCTTCTTCAAGGTGTGGATGGAGCTGTTGTCGTATGCGGCCGGACACTGCAAAGCGGACTCGCATGCGCGGTTGCTGAGCGAAGGTGGCGAGTTCATCACATTCGTATGGATGTTGATGGCTCACTACGGCATAGGCGCGCAATTCCCTGTAAAATAACAGACACTTGCTCATTAAGCTAAGGCTTCTTTACAATCAATACCTTTTTTGCCGTTTTCTATGATAATACAAACATGCCCAAATGGCTTGGCCTGTCATAATACCTTGTGGAAAAATTGTAAAGTTACTTTTGCTGATGGTGAATGTAAAATCGTTGATAAAAATGAAAAGATGATTGTTGTAGTGAAGATGACGTTATGGCGTCTACGATATGAACATTTGAATTACAAGGGCCTAACATTGTTGTGAGAAAGGAATATGATCATAAGTCTTCCAAAAATGCAACCAACAGCAAAAGCATTTGTGAATGATGTGTGTATGGGAAGCAACATCGTCTTTCTTTTTTTAATCCCTCTTAGAGAGCTAAAGCCCCTATTGAGTTGGTGCATGCTGAAATCTGTGGTCCAATCTAAACTCCAACGATCGGTAACAGGAGATACTTTCTCTTATTTGTTGATGATTACACTCGTATGATATGGGTATACTTTTTTGAAAAGAAATTGAAGGTTTTCACTATTTTTTTGAGTTTCAAAGCCAATACAGAGAAGCAAAGTGGATATTAAATAAAGACTTTGAGGACATATCATGGAGGAGAATTCATTTACAAGCCGTTTCTAGATTATTGTAAGCAGCAAGGCATATAAAGACAACTTACTAAGAAGTACTCACCTCAGCAGAATGGCATTGTTGAGAGAAAGAACAGGACTATTGTTGAGATGACCGTAAAAGAAGAAAAAATGGAGGAATGCAATGAAAGAAGAGATGTTTAGTATTGAGAAGAATGATACTTTGTCCCTAGTAGACCTTCCCAAAGGAAAAGAAGCAATTGGCTTGAAATGGGTGTCCGAAACAAAGTTCAATGAGAATGGAAGTGTGCAGAAGCACAAATCTCGTCTTGTAGCAAAAGGCTACTCAAAACAGCCTAGAGTTGATTTCACTGAGAAGTTCACTTATGCAACAAGAGTTAATGAAGTAAAATTGATGTGTAAAGATTGCTAATCGCTAAACCTCGCTCAAGTATGCGAAGTATTGGAATGACAGGAAGTGTTGATAATCGAAGAAGCACGTCAGGATATTTTTTCTTTACTGGAACAAAACCCATCTCCTGGATTTTGAAGAAGCAAGCTACTGTAGCGTTATCATCAGTTGAAGCAGAATACATTGCAGCAGATGAAGCAATTCGTGAAGTAGTATGGTTAAGAAGGTTATTGCTAGCAGAAGGTTGCTCATCCAACAACAATATTCTGTGATAATCAGTCTGTTATTGCTATGATGAAGAACCCCGTGTTTCATGCAAGTTAAAGCACATTGAATTGCACCACCACTTTATTAGATAAATGGTGATGAAGAAGGAGATATTTATAGAGTTTATTCATACCCAGGACTAGTCCGCTGCATTCTAACAAAGGCCGTGAATTTTTAGGAGCTCGTATTGTTCAAGAAGTTTATGAAGACTACAAATTAGGAGTGTTAAATGTGATTTTGTAATTTGTAATCTTATTAAGTGTGTTTAGTGGACTTGGAAGTTGTGTGGTGTTAATGTCGTAGGAATTGGAAGGAAGTTTCTGATCTAGGAACTAGGTTAGAGAAAATGTTTGTTCTAGATCTTTCCTAGGACTCTATATAAGGAGTAATGTATGCGAGTAAGAGAAAGATTAGGAAGACATTCTGGTAGTAAGAAAAGAAAGAAAGCTCCGCACTTAGCTAAAATATCATCTCCAAATTTGTTTGTTACTTGTTCCTTATTTTCAGAAACACTTTATCTGTCGCAGTAGTTTTGCAAAGCCTTCCTGTGATACAGCAAAGCACCGTTTTTCAAACTACCCAACAAATCTAACTATATATTATGAAAATATAATCTAAATCAAATATAATCTTATTAAATTGCCAAAATATTATATTTCTCAATCGCAATATTGATTTTCATCTTGAAATTTTACATCAAAAGATGAAATCTGAAGGGGAAGATCATGTTTGCTACAATAACGGAAAACCCATACGATCCTATACATGGCGTATCTTCTGGTCAGACAACCAAAGTTGATTTCCATGGTGGCTGGCAGCAGCCACTTGTCGATTCTCAGGGAAAACGCAAGCATCACTAAACCCACCAAAGCTGTGAACAATCACACCCTCTCAGTATTGAAGGACTCCTCCAGGTTGGCCCAGCATCTGCGTGAAGACGCTACCGAACAACAGGCTCTTGGTTCCCACGATCCTAATATTCGTGACTGGTGTGCTCAACTGTGGGGAGAGGACCTGTGCACTCATCGTGGTAATTCTCCTGGGTTCATATTAGATCTTATCACGTAGGAACTAAAACTCCTGTATGAACTTCTCTCTACACAAAAATAAAGGCGGCAAATTCCACATGGGGAAAGATTGCCCGAGCCATCACCTATTACATTTTGTTCTGCCTTGCGGACAGGCTGTCAGCGGTTAAGGTTTTTAGGATTTGATTTATTTTCTAAAATATTCTAGGAATAAGATTTGATTTAGCAAATCTCATTGAGAGATTTAGGAGATCTATTTAGATTCTCTTTTAGTTTTTGATTTTTTTTCCTATATAAGAATCTCTTGTAAACATGAGTTTAATAAGTTGTTTTTTTTGCCAACCAATAATTTTCTACAATTTTTATCCTCGAATCAAAGTTTGACATGGTATCAGAGCTCGCAATCTTGAGGGACTGTGAGAGTATACACGCTTGAAAAATTTCCTTTCCTTTCATACCCAAATCATCCGTTTGATTTTGTCATCATGTCTTCCTCCGGTGGTTTTTCTGTGCAACCTCCACGGCCGTTTGATGGTGAAAACTATCAAATTTGGGCGGTCAAGATGACGGTTTTTTTGAAATCTCAGGATCTCTGGAGCACTATTGAGCGGAACGTTGAAGCTCGAGCCCTTCCTGAAAATCCCACATTAAATCAGTTGAGGCTACACAGTGAGGAGTCCACCAAGCCGTTCAAGGCCCTTGCTGCTATTCATGCCTCTGTTTCTGGAGGAGTACTTGCAAGAATTCTTACTTGTGAGACGGGAAAGGAAGCATGGGACCGACTAAAGGAGATGTTCGAAGGTAGTGGTCGAAATCAGAGAATAAGAGTTTCAAATTTATGGAGAGAGTTTGATTTGCTCAGAATGAAGGACTCGGAGAGTATAAAAGAATATGTCGACAAGCTGATGAGGGTTGTCAATCAGATCAGATTGTTGCAGGTAGAGTTGCCAGACAGCAGAATTGTTGAAAAGATTCTTGTGACTATTCCAGAGAGATTTGAGTCGAAAATTTCTGCATTGGAAGAATCTCGCGATCTCACTAAGTTGACAGTCGAGGAATTGGTCGGTTCTCTTCAAGCACAAGAACAAAGGAGAGCAATAAGACAGGAGGAGCAACCTGAAGGCGCACTTTTAATGAAGGCAAAGGGGAAGGAGAAATATGCCCGTAGAAACGAAACAAGAAAAAGTGCCATCGAAAAAAAATTCAAGAACAAAAAGTTTAGCGAGAAACATCAAAAAGAGTTTCCTCCATGTTCTTATTGTAGTAAAACTTCTCATACGGAAGATTTCTGTTGGTTTAGACCCGGTTACAAGTGCAAGCATTGTAATGTTCCTGGTCATGGTGAAAAATTTTGTAGGAAGAAGAAGGTTGTTTCTGAAGAGCAAGCACATGTTGCAGAGAATAAGTCGATGCAGGAAGATCAACTCTTTGCGGCAACCTTTTCAGCAGCAAGTTATGGAGCTGATGCATGGCTCATCGATAGCGGATGCACGCATCATATGTCTCCCGATGAGAAATTATTTGTAGACTTGGATAAGTCTTTCTCGACCAGCATTAAAATCGGGAACGGACAGCTTCTGAAGGCGCTTGGTAAGGGGTCGACTATTATTAAAAATTCTTCGGGTACTAACCGAATTTCAGAAGTTCTTTTTGTACCAGAATTGTGCCAAAATCTTCTGAGTTTGGGACAGTTGTTGGAGCAAAAATATATTTTGCACTTCGAGGATTTGCATTGTTCGGTGGCTGGCCATGACGGAAAGGAGTTTATGAAAGTGAAGATGCAGGATCGGTGTTTTCCGGTTAAATTTAAATCAGATTCTTTGGCCTTGTCGGCCAATGTAGATGATTCTCAGTTATGGCATAGAAGAATGGGGCATATAAGCCTCACTACTTTGAAGAAGATGCATTCAGATGAGTTGATTATTGATCTTCCGGTTATTTATGCGTGCTCAGATGTTTGTGCCGTTTGTGAATACGGCAAACAATCCAGACTTCCTTTTGAAGAAGCAAAGTGGAAATCGACGGAGAAACTTCAATTGGTTCATTCAGATGTTTGTGGTCCAATGAGTGTGCCTTCTTTAAATGGAAGTAGGTACTTTTTGATCTTCATCGATGATTTTACTCGTTTTTGTTGGATTGTTTTTCTCAAGACAAAAAGTGAAGTTTTCGGCGAGTTTGTCAAGTTTAAACAGCTGGCCGAAAATCAATGTGGTTGTAAAATTAAAGCCTTGAGATCGGACAACGGAAGTGAATATACTTCTGGGGAGTTCAAAAAATTTTGTGCGCAAGCCGGAATCATTCAACAGTTCACGGTGCCGTATTGTCCGCAGCAAAACGGGGTTAGTGAACGGAAGAATAGATCTATAATGGATATGTCAAGGTGTTTGATATTTGAAAAAGGATTGCCGAAGGAGTTTTGGGCCGAAGCGGCGAATACTTCGGTTTATTTGCTAAATTTGCTACCAACCAAAGCTTTGAAAAATTCTACTCCGTATGAAGCTTGGTTTGAAAAAAAATGCTCGGTGGATCATTTACGAGTTTTCGGATGTATTTGCTATGCTCATATTCCGGAACAAAAAAGAGACAAACTTGATTATCGAGCTGAAAAATCTATTTTTATCGGAAGTGGAGTATTTGCTTGGAATTCAAAAAAGCAAGAAGTTGTAGCGCAATCCTCCGCCGAGGCAGAGTATGTTTCAGCTGCAGCGGCCAGCAATCAAGCGATTTGGTTGAGAAAAGTTCTGGAGGACATGGGCTGGAAACAAGTGGTTCCTACGGTGATATATGTTGACAATAAGTCTGCTATTGCAATAGCTCAAAATCCGGTTCAACATGGTAGGACAAAACATATTTCGGTCAAGTATCATGCGATTCGAGAAGCGGTGAAGAACGGTGAAGTCAAGCTCGAATATTGTCCATCTCGAGATCAAGTCGCGGATATTCTGACTAAGTCTTTACCGAAAGATCAGTTCCAGCATCTCAGACAAAAACTTGGAGTGTTTCCTAAACAACCTTAAGGAGGAGTGTCAGCGGTTAAGGTTTTTAGGATTTGATTTATTTTCTAAAATATTCTAGGAATAAGATTTGATTTAGCAAATCTCATTGAGAGATTTAGGAGATCTATTTAGATTCTCTTTTAGTTTTTGATTTTTTTCCTATATAAGAATCTCTTGTAAACATGAGTTTAATAAGTTGTTTTTTTTGCCAACCAATAATTTTCTACAATTTTTATCCTCGAATCAAAGTTTGACACAGGCACTAGCCTCACCGCTTTGATCTCACCATCACGTATGCACTGTTTTGCGGGAGTTTTTATTCTTCGTATAGCTAACACGATGATGTTACCGAAATCATCTTTTTCTGGATGCCAGTTTGAATGATGTTATTTTGTTGGCCTTGGGGTAAGGGATTCTTCCACCTTTTTATGGTACTTTGTAGTGTTGTTAATTCCATCTTTGCGAAAGGTTCAGCTTTTGATCGCCTCCTCAAGAGGGAATGGTCGAAGAAAACAGGTTCTTTCAATATCTTGTGTCATTGCTTCTAACAGTCCATGTGGAAAGGCGGAAGACTTGGTTCCGTGAACCTTGTCTTCGACTACTTGGAGCTTAATTTCCCCGTGTTCTGGTTTCCTGTTGATGCTTGAACGGTAACAGGTTTTATATGGGACAGACTCACCGGAGAGAGAGAGACATCTCTAGGGAAGACTTTGATATCTTTATGTGGGAAAGTACGTCGTGACAGTAAGGGTAAAGCAGCGGATACTTTTGATGTGGCGAGAATGAGAGATCTATATGACGCAAGGGGAGATCGACCGCTCGAACAAAGCGGTGGTCATGAATTGATGCCTTACATCAGGGGCTTTCCAGCAGGATAATAACGTTTTAATCTGGCATGTTGCTACTGAGATGTCAATGTGAATCAACAAAGAGGAAATTGAGTAAGACATTGTGGATTACATGATGTACCTTCTGGTCAAGCAACCCAAGCCAATGTCCGCAGTTGCTGGCATCAGACAGATTAGGTACAAAGACACCCGCATCGAGTTGAAGTTGCTAGGGAGGAAGTTGGAGGATCCAATAATGTGGGAGTTCTGCGAGTCGATTCTCAGGGGAACACGCCTATATTGTTCAGCCACCGTGGAAGACAACAATCACGCACATTCCCAATGTTGAAGTGTTTGTGCAGGTCGGTCAAACTACTAAGAGGGGAGGTCATGTATAAGGTGTGGGTGGAGTTGTGCCATACGTAGCCGGTCATTGGTGAGTCGACTCGTACGTCCGACTGTTGATTGAAGGCAGGGGATTCATCACGGTCAAATGGATATTGATGTAGCATCGCGACCAGTTCTCCATTAACCTGAATGGATGTACAGAATGGATGTGACTGAAGGAACTGCGTGATATTTGGAATAGTGACTGACGGTGCAAGAATATGGGAAGGAGGAAGAAAGGAAAGAAAAAGAAGAAAGAAGAAAGAAGAAGGAAACAAACGCAGCAGAGAATTTTGTTCTACTGGCTTTCTTTATTTCCTTAATTGTAAATTACACATTCTTCCAGTATTTATAGATGCCTACAATCCTCCAACAACTTCCGTTAGGAGGTTAGACGGGAATATGGTTACGCTTAGGGAACAGTGTGTGTATGCGCTGTGGGGTGTGCTGCGCTGCGGGAGTTTTATCAGATTCTAACAAACCCTGTGCCCAGGTGGGTTGTTTGTTCTCTGCTGGTCCTCATCTTGCTGGGTTGGACCTGAATCTTCGTCCGCACAGTCTTTATTATCGGATTGGGTTCGGCCCTTCTGTTCAACAGTGACAGATTGTTCGACTATTTGTTCATGGCTTCATTTTCACTTCGTTACGGTCTAGATTGTGTTCAAATGGAATCCATGGCCCACATGAAACTCTAAGTGCGTCACCCGACGACATTGCCCTCTTGCTAGCTTATTTTGGGGGAATGATTACCATGTTCGAGCTTACCAGAGTGCCGACTATGATATGATGGGAGGAGGATCCGTATGGTCTCCAGCGCTGGCTGGACGAGTCGAGGGAAAGATCGAGAGCTTCTTTGTGGGTATGTTTTTCTAGGGGAAGGAGCTTTCGGTGATGGGAAGGACAGCCAGTGAAATCAATCTCTTTCCAACCGTGGTGCACCGACACTCAGCAAGGACAATACGAAACGGGCATGCCGTCACCGATGGCTGGAGGCTCTACATGTCGATAACGATGGCTAGAGGTATCGGTAGCTTCATGCCTACTAATCCGAACTCTATTAGAGTAGCGCATCTGCCTTTTCAACAGAAGTGACTACACATGATAAATTTCAAATTCAATACTTTCTTAAATGAATTCAAGCAACTTATCATTTAGAACTAGTTGGCCCCTTTTTACTTTACATTAAACAAAATAATGGCTTCTTAGCGAAAATAAACATACCTTAATCCATTGCAGAGGGACAGGAAGCCGTGTTAAGGTTTGTATGCAATAAAAGAAATATTTAGATCCCAACTATTCAGAAGTCATGGTTGACTTTCAGATCCCAAGATCAGATCTATGGAAGGGCAGCTGAACATAAAAACAGATCTGAGTAACATTTTGGTCTATACTCTTAATCCATCTTCTTCTTCTTCACCTTCATCCTCTCCGCTTCTTGCCCTCTATGGCCATGGATTATACCTTCATATCCACGGCATTGCAGAACCAATGGAACTTGTGGAATATCAGAGGCTTCATGATCCTCAGCCTCTGTATGCAACTACTTCTAGCCCTTGTAGCCCCTTACAGGCAGAAGACGTCCAACCGCTTCGTCATATTTATCGCCTGGTCTGCTTACTTACTGGCTGACTGGGCTGCAATTTTTGTGTTCGGGCTGATCTCAAATGCCGGATGCCGGAACTTGGAAAACAACAACACGTCAGTCGCCCCTGATGTCCTGGCGTTCTGGGCAGCCTTCCTTCTAGTCCACCTGGGTGGTCCGGACACCATAACGGCCTTCTCTATGGAGGATAATGCCCTGTGGATGCGTCACCTTGTTGCCCTCATCGCCAAACTTTCTGTGTTTATTTACATCTTCTTGAAGACACTACCAAACAATAGGCTCTTGGTTCCCACGATCCTGATATTTGTAACAGGTGTGATTAACTACGGGGAGAGGACCCGGGCGCTGTATCTCGCAAGCTTGGAGAACCTGAAGAAGACTATTGAGAAAGCTACAGCGGAAGAACAAATTAAGTCCATTGACATCAGAAGCAGCATACTCAAGGGCCTCATTGTCGACATCAGGCCGGATCTTCAGGAATGTAACAAGAGCCGGGAAGACATCTTGAAATTATGTCCAGAGGTCTTATTACTTACAATATCGAGGGAACAAAATCTCCTCTATGAACTTCTCTACACAAAAATTAAGGCAGCAAATTCCACATGGGGAAGGATTGCCCGAGCCATCACGTATTACAGCACATTGGTGGCTTTCGTTTTATTCTGCACTGGACAAAAGCACCAGTTTCATGGAGGGGATCTCGTAATCACATATGCACAATTTGCAGGAGTTTTCGTTCTTCATATAGCCAACATGATAACATTATTGAATTCCAGCTTCAAAGATTTCTATCTAAAGGATTTAGCTTGGTTGATCTTGGGGCAGGGAATTATTTTTCCTTTGATGATGAGTGCACTGCTTTTTATTATTTATATACCAAACTCGGCTGTCGGTCGTTTCTTCGTCCGAAGTGAATGGTCGTTTAAACTGGCATATTTCAATATCTTGTCCCATTGCTTTGAACATAGCAACCGAAAGAAAGGCCGGACGTTAGGTAAGATACAGTTTGTCTTCCACTGCTCTCGGGGCTCAATTTCCTTATATTCTGGTTTACCAATTGATGCTTGTACAACGATAGCAGGTTTTATCTGGAACAAGCTAGCCGGAGAGAGACATGTATCCTGGGAAGACATTGAGATCTTCTCGTGGGACCCTGTTTACAAGTACATCATGAAAAATGCGGCGGAGGCCATCGACGAGTCAAGATTGAGATTATTATATGAAGCGAGGGGCGATCAAGCGCTCGGAAGAAGCGGTTGTGACCAACTGATGCCTTATATCAAGGACTTCCATTACGAGAACACGCTTTTGATCTGGCACATTGCTACTGAAATCTGCTTCAACGTAGAGGCAGAGGAAGATTATGTCGACAATGACGTCATGAAGAAGAAGAGGGTATTCAGTAAGAAATTATCAGATTACATGATGCACCTTCTGGTCAGGCGACCAAACTTGATGTCTGCAGTGGCCGGAATCAGCCACATTAGGTACAAAGACACCCGCGCAGAGTTGGAGGAGCTGCTAGGGAGGAAGTCGGAGGTTCCTACAATGCGGGAGTTCTGCGAGTCGATTCTTGCGAAACATATCAGTGAACCCGCCATCAAAGAGAACAATCATGCCATCATCATTGAACCCAAAATCATAGACGAGAACAACCATGCCAACATCAGTGAACCTGCCATTGAAGGGAAAAATCCTGGATTCTCGGTATTGAAGGACTCATGCGCATTGGTCCGACTGCTAAGAGAGGTCGAAAATAGGTGGGAGGTCATCTATGAGGTTTGGGAGGAGATGTTGACATTTGCAGCAAGTCATTGCAGAGTAGACTCCCATGTCCGACTACTGAATGAAGGCAGCGAATTCATCACCAGCGTATGGATTCTGATGTCTCTCTGTGGCATCGGCGACCAGTTCCCCGTCGGTCAGCAGCCAGTACAGTAGCCGCTGGTGGGAGAAGCAATATTCGATGGTCTACATGAAAATCGGCCATCCCATGTTCAGGCTTAGCATATGTTTGGTCTGATATCTTATAATTTTATTTTAAAAAATGAGATGTATACGGTATAAATAAAAGAAGGTACACATATTCGAACAGTAAAACGACATGTATAAAAAGAATGTGTATATGTCTGAATAAATCATCGACATGTCTTAAGAGTTGCTAATGTCGCCAGTTTTCGACGATTACATGTCCGAACTCACGGAACTCCGAACACGGGATTTTGGCCATGATCCAGGACGTGCCCTGGATGTGGGAACCCATTAGTAGCCCAAGTCCTTTCAAAGCACCATACTAAGAACAGAGAAATGAATCAGTCAGATGAACTAACACGAGAAACACGATAATCGATAGCATGATACAACACCAAGCAATCACAGCTCAGATGACTCTTTCGGATTTTCTCCCACTAATCGCAAGTTCTACATAATCTGTTATAATAAACTTATCATACATTTATTGTTTGTTTCTTTCTAAGTTAAAATAATAATAGAAATAATTGTTTAATACCCACTTGGTTTAAACAAAGATAAAGGTGTTCATCTAACTCATTGGAATGCTAAACGACAATTTCTGAGCAGGTCGGGGGGATTTATAATATATATAAAGAAGTTCACAGTTAAAATACCGTGTCCGGGACTCTTATAAGTTCGGACATATAATCGCCAAAAATCGTCGATATTAACAACTATTTAGATATGTTGACGATTTGTTTAGGCATATATGCGTTTTTTTATTACGTATCATTTTATCGATGTGTTTTTATACTATGTCGGAATTCTCACCTCGAAATGTATCAATCAGTCATTGACCCTTAAGAAAAGGAAAGGACAATTTGTGAGTAGTTGGCGCCTATAATTCATCTTGACTAAACGGCAACTACACTGTGGTTGGGACCTTTATGATACTGTAATATATGTTGTTACTTCGTTCTTATTTAGTCGTTTGTAAAGAAAATGTAATTATAAAATCTAACTAAATATAATTTGTTCTTTAGTTGTTTCCGCACAACATTTCTTAGTAAACTCTTTACCTTTGGAGATATGAAATATGCTTTATAATATTAAGTTGGAGTTCATAATGAAGCTGGACTGCCTAATGAATATCCGGGGTTTCATGATCCTTAGCCTCTTGATTCAGCTACTTCTCACCATCGTTCCCCTTATAGGCAGCGGACGTCCAACCGCTTCGTCATATTCGTCATCTGGTCCGCCTACTTAATGGCGGACTGGGCTGCATTGTTCGTATTTGGGCTGATCTTGAATGCCGGAACTTGGGAAACAGCCACTTGCAGGTCCCCCCCGGACATGATGGCGTTCTGGGCAGCTTTCCTTCTGGTCCACCTGGGGGTCCCGACCCATAACCGCCTTCTCCATGGAGGATAATGTGCTATGGACGGGTCACCTCGTCGGCCTCATCGCCAAAGTAAAAATGCAGTAGAAGCTACAAACCAGACCTACGTCCTTTCATCAGTCTGCAAAACGAGGAAACGCGATCCATGACTTGAAGCACGTACTTTGACAGTTACAGAGAAATCATAGTATAAATACAATCCAAAACAATGTAAAAGTGAACACGACAATTAATATATGGTCTTGAAGACTTAGATTGTCCATTGTATTTTCTCTCAATAAGCAATGTATGCATGACTTTGACATTATTAAGCATTCATTTATGCTCATTTCAAGGTTAGTGTCTTCATTTTGTGTTCTACAGTTTGATTTTGGCGACAAAGTCAGAAAAATAAATCGAAATATATTTTGTTCCTTCGTTCTTATTTAGTCGTTTGTAAAGAAAATATAATTATAAAATCTAACTAAATATATTGTATTTGTTTTTGCCTCGAACTATTGCTCATTTGTTTCGGCATAACTTTTCTTGGTAGACTCTTTCCGGAAGAGAAAAACATCAGCGGCATAGATCTTCTTCCTATTTTTCTTCCCCTACGGATGCTCTCGATGAAAGAGGCCAAAGAAACTGACAATATCACTGATGGAGTAAATAACTCAGATACAGGAAACCTAACATAGGTTTCCTTATAAAAAGTCAGTTTTATCCTTTAATAAATAATAGTACTAAAGACAAGAGAAGGTACATAGTCGTAAATATTTTAGTTCAAAAAGAAGCCGGAATGCCTATTGCAATGTTTAAACTCTTGATCGTACGGTTTAAATTAAAACCTGGAATAAGTGATCGAGTTATTTTGGAAAACGTGATATATTTTATATATTAATTTAAAATTTATAATGGTCGTACGACTTTTTTTATCCGAATGGTGGAGGGTGTGAGCTCATTCCGCATTTCATTCTCCGTAACTCAGAAAGTGTACTCCCTCTGGCCTTGCCTCCCATTAACCTCACCATTAGTCGTCGTGGTCGTCTTCTTCTTCTTCTTCTATTGGAGATTGGTGGTAGTAGTTCCATCGAGGCCATGGATTCGACTTTCATTGCCGCGACTGTGTAGAACATATGGAACGCGTGGAACATCCGGGGTTTCATGATCCTCAGCCTCTGTATGCAGATCGTCCTCGCCCTCGCTGCCCCTCTTCGGAAGAAGACCTCCAATGGATTCGTCACTTTTGTCGTCTGATCGGCCTACTTCCTCGCAGATTGGGCAGCCATATTCGCTTTCGGGCTGATCTCCAATGCTGGAAACAGGAGCACAAACTACGAGACAGAGGTCGCCCAGGACGTGATGGCGTTCTGGGCGGCCTTCCTCCTGCTCCACCTCGGGGGACCCGACACAATCACCTCCTTCTCCCACGAGGACAACGCTCTGTGGCTCCGTCACCTCGTCGGGCTTATCACCCAGGTTTTCGTGTTCTTGTACATATTTGTTAAGTCGCTGAGCAACAGCGGGATCTTGACTCCCACCGTCCTGATATTTGTGACCGGCGTGATTAAATACAGAGAGAGGACGAGGTCGCTGTATCTTGCGAGCTTGGAGAACTTGAAGTCGTCGATCAAGAAGACTTCCAAACTAGGTTATGATGTTGATAGTGATAGCGAGACGATGAGGCTCACTTCCCTGCAGATATAAAATAGGCCTTCCACTTTCACAAGATATTCAAGGGCCTGAGTGTCGATATCATGCCGAATATTTCCGAGCGGAATGTGGTGCACCAGAAAACTTTTATCAGAAATTCTCCGGCCACTCACTACAACCGTCGTACACCTCCCCGACAGCCCAAGCTCCACACACTCCAGTTTACCCTCCCATAACAACCTCTGCTGTGGTTGTTACCTCCACTTCCTCTCTTCCCTCCCAACAAACACAAAACAATGCTAACTAACTCTGTTGGTCCCCCCGTGTCCACCTTTAACCGATTCAGCCCGACTTGGGCCAAGTTCGCTATGGGCTTATTAACAACGGCCTAGCCCGTAACCTATCTTCTATCGGAATAACGACTTCCAATAGTAACAGCTGCAATTTCTTCTTTTCGTCCACTCTGGAACTCTGCTGCAACTGGCTCCCGGCCTCCACGTCACTTCATGATTCTTTGTCGCATCAAGTGCCCCTCCTTAAGAACACTTCTCCTCAAGTGGACAGCCTGGAAAGCGACGCTCAATGTCATATAAAAACTCCCACGAGGCATCAGCTACCGAACCTGGTTCCCACTGCACCAAAACCTTGGTGGCTGCGCGATTGCCACGTTTCACCAGTTTGTGAGCCAGAATGGCCACCGGAACTGGTGACAGAGAACCCACTGCATTGGGAAGATCAGTTGAGGCGCGAGTGGAGTCTGGGATGCTGCCACGAATTTTGGAAACGTGAAACACAGGATGAATGGAGGATCCCTCAGGCAGAGCCACCTTGTATGCGGTCTGACCAATCTTGTCCACCACTTGATATGGGCCGTAGAACAATGGTGACAGCTTCTGGTTGCCACGACGCTGCACACTCGTCTGACGATACTCCTGCAACTTAATGTAAACCATATCGCCTATAGCAAATTGTCTCTCGGAACGATGTTTATCAGCTAATTGGTGCATCCGGTGTTGAGCCCGATCCATATGGAAGCGGAGCAGCTGAATAAGTTCCTCTTTGTTCCGCAATTCCAGGTCAACCTCCGCTGCAACATTATCTGCAAGAAAGTAAGGAATGTTGAGAGGTGGTGCATACCCGTAAAGCGCTTCGAACGGCAACATGTTGATGGTGGAATGGTGGGTACTGTTGTACCACCACTCTGCCATAGCTAACCATTTACTCCAATCTTGGGGTCGATCACTCGTCATACATCGTAAGTAAGTCTCGAGACACCTATTGACCACCACGGTCTGGCCATCCGTCTGGGGATGGTATGCGAAAGAGAGATGCAGCTCGACCCCTTGCAACCGAAATAGCTCCTGCCAAAAACGACTGAGGAAAATGGCGTCTCTATCACTCACTATGGTCAATGGTAAGCCGTGCAGCTTAAAGATATTATCAAAGAAGACTTGAGCCACTGATTTTGCTGTATACGGGTGGGATAGGGCCAGGAATTGGCTATATTTTGTTAAACGATCGACCACCACTAAGATAGCCTCTTTGCCCTGCGACCGGGGCAACCCTTCCACGAAATCTATAGATATATCCTGCCAAATCCCAGCTGGAATCGATAAGGGTTGCAGCAGTCCGGGAGATGCAACATTCTCGTACTTGCACCCTAAACACACATCGCAACTCCTGACGAAATTCCGGACATTTCAATCCAGCCCCCTCCAGAAGAAGTATTTGCCGATCCTTTTCGCCGTAGCCAGGACTCCTAAATGCCCCCCCCCCGAACCACAATGAAAGATCTTGATTATCTTGAGTCTGACAGCAGGATCGTTACCAACTACAATTTGGGATCCTCGTTTATGCAACCCTTGATGCCACTTATACAGAGAAGAAGAGAAGCTGCCATCCTGTAAACCCACGAGTAGCTTCTGCAGATTGCTGTTAGTTTGCCAAGTCTGTTTAATTTCGCCCAGAAGAGTCGGGCAATCATCCAAGACAATCATAGAGAGAAGGGAAGAACCAGTAACACGGGACAGAGCATCGACCACCGAGTTGTCTTTTCCCTGCTTATACAATATATCATAGTCGTAGCCCATCAGTTTGGACAGCCATTTAAACTGACTCTCCGTGTGTAAACGTTGTGGTCCGTTTTAATCACAAAATGCCGGCCACTCAGGTAATGATGCCACTTGCTTACTGCGTGGACAATGGAGAGGAGTTCCTTTTCATATACAGACAAAGCTTGGTGTTTTGCTGATAAGGCCTTGCTGAGGTACGCAATGGGATGATTTTGCTGCATGAGGACTGCGCCAATTCCTGTTGAGCAAGCGTCCGTTTCCACGACGAAGTCAGAAGAAAAATCACGGAGAGCAAGTATGGGAGCAGACGTCAACATGGTCTTGAGCTAAGTAAAAGCGTCCTGAGCTTCCGAATCCCATTGAAAGGCCTCCTTCTTCAATAAGTTGGTGAGTGGACGACATATAACGCCATATCCCCGAATAAATCTTCTATAATACCCGCTTAAACCCAGAAAGCCACGTAGTTGTTTCACATTCGTGGGAGTCGGCCAGTCACGGACAGCCTGAATTTTCTTGGGATCCGTCGAAACTCCTTGTTTGTCTATGTAATGGCCAAGATACTCCACTCTAGCACAGCCAAATGTACACTTGGATCGTTTAGAAAAGAGTGTATTCTGTCTCAATACCTCCAGTGCTTTCTGCAGATGCTCCACATGGTCTGCCAGACTTGCGCTGTATACTAAGATGTCGTCAAAGAATACCAAGATAAACTTGCGTAAGTATGGTCGGAATATGGAATTCATCAGCCCTTGAAACGTGGATGGCGCATTGGTAAGCCCAAAGGGCATGACCAAGAACTCATAATACCCTTCGTGAGTCCGAAATGCTGTCTTGTGAACATCTTCCGGGGCCATGCGGATCTGGTGATACCCGGCACGCAAGTCTATCTTAGAATAGATCACGGAACCATAGAGCTCATCGAGCAGTTCCTCAATTATAGGAATTGGATACTTATCCTTGATAGTGAGCTGATTGAGCTGCCGGTAATCGATGCACATACGCCATGATCCGTCTTTCTTTTTAACCAACACAACCGGAGAGAAGAAAGAACTGTGGCTCTTCTGTATTACCCTTGATTCCAACATTTCCGTTACCATGCGCTCAATAACATCCTTCTGAGTCGAGGAGTGTTTGTAAGGCCGAACACAAACACCGTGTACACCATCCTTCAGAGTAATGGAGTGATCATGTCCACGGAAGGGAGGTAACCCCTGAGGTTCATTGAAAACTTCCCGGTATGCATCTAAAACAGCAGCTACAGCAGGTTCCACTTCCCCCTCAGTCTGGAACTGGTACAAGACAATAGGTTCTGGACTCCACAGCATGGTAGTCAGTTGATTAAAAGCTATCTTGCTTAAACTCTTCCCACTCACCATATGACAGATACTGCTTGTCATTTCAGCAGCATTACCTTGTAAAACCACCTCCCGATCTGCCCATTGGAAAGTCATTCTGCATGACTGAAAATTCCACATGATGTCCCCAAGTTGTGCTAACCAATGCACCCCCAGAATCATCTCGCATCCCTATAGAGGTAAGATGTAAAAATCTGCTGCAAACATGTGGCCCTGCATATGCCATCCGAAATTCCTCATCATCCGGCGGCTTGTTAGTCTTCTACCATCAGCCACTAAAACTTGCACATGATTAATAGAAGTAGCTGCAATATTCATTCCCTTCAACACGCCGTCATCCACAAAGTTGTGGGTGCTACCAGAATCAATTAGGATGTGTAAAGGTCGCTTGCCATAGTGTCTAGTAATCCGCATGGTCTGAGCTCCCTGGTTACTCACCTCTCCGTTCAATGCATGTAATGTAACCTTCACCTCCTCGCTCGCTGCTTCCTCATAACGGTTTGTGAGCTCCCTGTCTTCTGCCGACTCGTTCTCCATCTCCACCTCTTCTACTATTAAAGAGAAGAGTTGACGTTTAGAGCATCTATGATTTCGGTTAAATGGCTCGTTGCAACCAAAACACAAGCCCTTAAGTCTTCGTTCTTCTATTTCCTCCTGGCTCAACCTTTTCCGAACCCCACCAGCAGCAATACCCCCCGTTTCTTGTGATCTGCTAACAGATTGACTCATTCATCCACCCTTCACGAATAGCTGGTTTTTGTTTGTATTATTTACGACAGCAGGCGACTGCTGCATTATAGGAAGTGGCCTATTAAGACTTCCTACTCCCCTCAAAGCGGGGGGAATTTGTCTGGCCGTTCCTCTGTTCCATCTACTCGGTCCTGCTGTATTTGCTTCTGGTGGTGCATCCCTGCTCAGAATCCGGGCGTTGGCCTGCGCGCTCAACAAATCTGTGGGTTTAAGCAACCAGAGGGTACTCCGATATTCTTCTTTGAGGCCGTTGATAAACAGACTAACTTGGAATGAGACGGGCAGATCCACCTTCTCTAAAACTCTCCATAGGCAACCATCGAACTCTTCCATATACACATACAAGTTAGATAACTCTCCCTCCTGCTTCAAGTGCTTCATTCGTCCCATTGGGTCCTCGAACACATCTTTTCCGAACCTCTTTGACAGCGCCGAGACGTATTCTTCCCAAGTTAAGATAGTTTCCTGACTACGATTCCTGATGAAGGTGTAGTGCCATTGAAGGGCCGCACCAAACATATACAACGAGGCGAGCTTCACCTTCTTGACTTTCGGAACCCTCTCAAGCTCGAAATAGCGATTACTTTCGTAAAGCCAATCCTCCATGTTGGTACCATCGAAATTCGAAAACTCCACCTTAGGCATTGCGAATTGATATGCACTATCAGTCTGTGACAATGCCATTTCTCCCAGACCTGGTCGCATGCTTACGGGTCTCGCCGTAACCACTTCGGTCTCCACTTCCCGTCCCGCCTGCGAACTTCTCTCCAGAGTCTTCAAGTGTTCCTGTACCATTTCCCACTTCGAATCCGACTGGGTCTGCTTCTCTTTGATCTGCTTCGACAACATCTCCATCCGATCAACCAAGCCGCCCACCAGTTCGTTCGCGTGTCCACCATGATCACCGGAGCTGCCGACGCTCTGATACCTTCGGTGCACCAGAAAACTTTTATCAGAAATTCTCCGGCCACTCACTACAACCGTCGTATGCCTCCCCGACAGCCCAAGCTCCACACACTCCAGTCTACCCTCCCGTAACAACCTCTGGTGCGGTTGTTACCTCCACTTCCTCTCTCCCCTCCCAACAAATACACAACAATGCTAACTAACTCTGTTCGTCCCCCGTGTCCCCCTATAACCGATTCAGCCCGACTTGGGCCAAGTTCGCTATGGGCTTATTAACAACGGCCTAGCCCGTAACCTATCTTCTATCGGAATAACGACTTCCAATAGTAACAGCTGCAATTTCTTCTTTTCGTCCACTCGGCAACTCTGCTGCAACTGACTCCCGGCCTCCACGTCACTTCATGATTCTTTGTCACATCAGAATGAGAGCCGGGAGTTTATCTTGCAGAAAGATGCCAAGGAGGTATTCCGCCTCATCTTGATCGAGCTTGATTTCTTGTACGAGGTTTTCTACACAAAAATCATGGCAGCAAACTCTGGGTGGGGAGTATTCACCCATACCATCGCCTAATCCGGCACCCTGGCCGCCATCATTTTGTTCTGCCTTGCAGATAAGGATGAGTTTCGCAAAGTTGACATTGCGATCACATATGCTTTGTTCGCTGGTGTTTTTGTTCTTGACGTGGCTAGCGTTGTGATGATGACAACGTCCGACTGGACGAATACCAACGAGCAGAAGTACCTCGGTATTCAATTAATTGGACAGGGATTTTTCCATTTCCTAGTTGGATTAGCAGTTTATGTTATGGTAAGGTTGTGCTTTGGGTGTTCTGCTTTCATAAGCCTCATGTTCTGCTCCTAGAAAATGTCGTAAGCCAGGTAAAGTTCATCTTCGCCTACCCGGAATAGAATTTCTAGTGCATGAGTTCACCGATCGATTGTCATCCGACTACAGGCTTTGTTTGGGAGAAACTTGCCCTTATGAGATCAACATCCAAAGAAGCCATTAATCCCGAGCTGTGGGGGCTAGTTTTCAAGGTTCTCGAGAGGAAGGCCACAAACGCCACTGATGCAGAAACAATGAGACAAGTATATGAGGCAAGGGAAGATTGGGCGATTGAAGAAAGTTTATGTCACGAATTGCTGGTTTACATCAACGATTTCGAGCATGACAATACCCTTCTAATCTGGCACATCGCTACCGAGATCTGTTACAACATTGAGGGCGACGTTGGCTATGCTGACGACATGAAGAGGTACAGTAAGATTATGTCGGATTACATGATGTATTTACGGGTCAATCAGCCATAGTTGATGTCTGCGGTGGCCGGAATCAGCCATGTAAGAAACGAAGACACCTACGTGGAGGTGAAGCTGCTGGGGAGGAAATTTGGAGCTTCTACCATGCAGGAGTTTTGCATGCTGATCCTCGAGGAACACGCCAGCGTCACCGAACCGGAACTCGAGGTGAAGCATTGTGCGCACTCTGTATTAAACGACGCGTGCAGCTTGGTCGGATTAATAGGAGGGAACGACAAGAGGTGGGAGATCTTCTTCAAGGTGTGGATGGAGCTGTTGTCATATGCAGCCGGACACTGCAAAGCGGACTCGCACACGCGGCTGCTGAGCGAAGGTGGCGAGTTCATCACATTCGTATGGATGTTGATGGCTCACTACGGCATAGGCGCTCAATTCCCTGTAAAATAACAGACACTTGCTTATTAAGCTAAGGCTTGTTCACCCGATGACATTGCCATCTTGCATGCTCATGATGGGGGAACGATTACCATGTTCGAGCTTACCAGGGTGCTGACCCTGATATGATGGGAGGTGGATCCGTATGGTCTCCAGGGCTGGCTGGACGAGTCGAGGGAAAGATCAAGAGCTTCGTTGCGGTTATGTTTTTCTATGGGATGGAGCTTTCGGTGATGGGAAGGACAGCCAATGAAATCAATCTCTTTCCAACCGTGGTGCACCAACACTCAGCAAGGACAACACGAAACGGGCATGCCGTCACTGATGGCTGGAAGCTCTACATGTCGATAATGATGGCGGCTGAAGGTATCGGTAGCTTCGTGCCGACTAATCCGGACTCGACTAAAGTAGAACATTTGGTTTTTTAACAGAAGTGACTACACATGATAAATTTCAAATTCGATAATTTCTTAAACGAATTCATGCCACTTATCGTTATCATTTAGAACAAGTTGGTCCCTTTTTACATTGCATTAATCACATATTCACTATTTGCAGGAGTTTTTGTTCTTCATATAGCCAACATGATGACATTATTGAATTCCAGCTTCAAAAATTTCCATCTAAATGATTTAGCTTGGTTGATCTTTGGGCAGGGTATTATTTTTCCTTTGATGATGAGTGCACTGGTTTTTATTATTCATATATCAGACTCAGCTGTCGGTCGAAGTGACGGGTCGTTTAAACTGGCATATTTCAATATCTTGTACCATTGCTTCGAACAGAGCAACCTAAAGAAAGGCCGGACATTAGGTAAAATACAGTTCGTCTTCCACTATTCTCGGGGCTTAATTTTCTTATATTCTGGTTTACCCATTGATGCTTGTACAACAATAGCAGGTTTTATCTGGAACAAGCTAGCCAGAGAGACACATGTTTCCTGGGAAGACATTGATATCTTCTCGTGGGATCCTGTTTACAAGTACATCCAGAAAAATGCGGCAGAGGCCATCGACGCGTCAAGATTGAGATTATTATATGAAGCGAGGGGAGATCAGGCGCTCGGAAGAAGCGGTTGTGACCAACTGATGCCTTATATCAAGGACTTCCATTACGAGAACACGCTTTTGATCTGGCACATTGCTACTGAAATCGGCTTCAACGTAGAGGCAGAGGAAGATTACGTCGACAATGACGTCATGAAGAAGAAGAGGGTATTCAGTAAGAAATTGTCAGATTACATGATGTACCTTTTGGTCAGGCGACCAAACTTGATGGGAGGTCATCTATGCGGTGTGGGAGGAATTGTTGACATTTGCAGCAATTCATTGCAGAGTAGACTCCCATGTCCGACTGCTGAACGAAGGCAGCGAATTCATCACCAGGGTATGGATTCTGACGTCTCTCTGTGGCATTGGCGACCAGTTTCCTGTTGGTCAGCAGCCAGTACAGTAGCCGCTGGTGGGAGAAGCAATATTCGATGGTCTACAAGAAAATCCACCATCCCATGTTCAAGCTTAGCGTATATTTGGGTGTGATATCTTATAATTTTATTTTAAAAAATGAGATGTACATAGTATAAATAGAAAAGCACACATATTTAAAAAGTAAAACGACACGTAGAAAAAAAATGCATATATATCTGAATAAATCGCCAACATGTTTGAAGAAGCCAGTTTTCGACGACTACATGTTCAAACTCACGGGACTCCGAACACAGGATTTTGGTCGTGACCCCGGACGTGCCCTGGATGTGGTAAAACATTAGTAGCCCAAGTCCTTTCAAAGCACCACACTAAGAACAGACAAATGAATCAATCAGATGAACAAACTCGAGAAACACGATAATCTTTATCACATTTATCGAGAGCATGCTACAACACCAAGCAATCACAGCTCACATGACTCTTTTGGATTCTCTCCCACTGATCACAATTTCTACATAATCTGTTATAATAAATTTATTATTTTATATATGCATACAATTTCGTCAGGCTTTGTTTCTTTCTAAGTTAAAAATAATACTAGAAATTATTGTTTAATACCCACTTGGATTAATTAAATATAAAGCTGTCCGTCCAACTAATTGGAATGCTAGAACGACGATTTCTGAGCAGGTTGGGGGCTTTGTAATATATATATATATATATAAAGAAGGTTACGACTAGGACTCCATGAGTTCGAACGCGTAATCGCCGAAAATCGTCGATATTAACAATATTCAGCTATGTCGGTGATTTATTCAAACTTGTGAACGTTTTTTTTTTCTTCGATTTCTATTTGCTTTTATATTATATTCGAATTTTAACCTGAACAAAAGGAAAGGACAATTTGTGAGTAGTTGGCGGCTATAATTTTTCTTGACTAAACGACAATTACATTGTGGTTAGTACCTTTATGATATTGTAATTGACTTCGTACTTATTTAGTCGTTTGTACAGAAAAAATAATTATAAAATCTAACTAAATATAATTGTCGTCATTCCGCGTTTCATTCTATAAAATCTTTCTGTGACCTCAGAAAGTGTTCTCCCACTGGCCTTTGCCTCCGTTGACTAGTCGTCTTCTTCTTCTTATTCTTCTATTGGGGATTGGTGGTCCATCGAGGCCATGGATTCGACTTTCATTGCCGCGACCTTGAAGAACATATGGAACGCGTGGAACATCCGGGGTTTCATGATCCTCAGCCTCTGTATGCAGATCGTCCTCGCCCTCGCCTCCCCTCTTAGGAAGAAGACCTCCAACGGATTCGTCACTTTTGTCGTCTGGTCGGCCTACTTCCTCGCGGACTGGTCAGCCATATTCGCTTTCGGGCTGATCTCCAATGCCGGAAACAGGAGCACAAACTACGAGACAGAGGTCGCCCAGGACGTGATGGCGTTCTGGGCTGCCTTCCTCCTGATCCACCTCGGGGGACCCGACACAATCACCGCCTTCTCCCTCGAGGACAATGCTCTGTGGCTTCGTCACCTCGTCGGGCTTATCGCCCAGGTTTTCGTGTTCTTGTACATATTCGTGAAGTCGCTGAGCAACAACAGGATCTTGACTCCCACCGTCCTGATATTCGTGGCCGGCGTGATTAAATACGGAGAGAGGACGAGGTCGCTGTATCTTGCGAGCTTGGAGAACTTGAAGACGTCGATCAAGAAGACTCCCAAACTAGGTGATGATGTTGATAGGGATGGCGAGGACGATGAGGCTCACTTTCCTGCAGATATAAAATCGGCCTTCCACTTTCACAAGATATTCAAGGGCCTAACTGTTGATATCATGCCGAATATTTCCGAGCGGAATGAGACCCGGGAATTTATCTTGCAGAAAGATGCCTATGAGGTATTCGACCTAATCTCGATCGAGATTGATTTCTTGTACGAGCTTTTCTACACGAAAATCATGGCAGCAAACTCTGGGTTGGGAGTATTCACCCGTACCATCGCCTATTCCGGCACCCTGGCCGCCTTCATTTTGTTCTGCCTCGCAGATAAGGATGAGTTTCGCAAAGTTGACATTGCGATCACATATGCTCTGTTCGCTGGTGTTTTTGTTCTTGACCTGGCTAGCAGTGTGATGGTCGCAACGTCCGACTGGACGAATACCAACAAACAGTTGTACCTCGGTTTTCAAGTCATCGGACAGGGATTTTTCCCTTTCCTGGTTGGATTAGCCGTTTATGAAGTCGTGATGTTCGGCTTTAAGGGTTCTGCTTTAATAAGCCTCATGGACAGAGTCTGGTCGGAAAAGATGGGCTCTTTCAACCTTTTATCCCATTGCTTCAGAGAGTGTGCTCCTAGAAAATGTCGTAAGCCAGGTAAAGTTCATCTTCGGCTACCCGGAATAGAATTTCTAGTGTATGTGTTCACCGATCGATTGTCATCCGACTACAGGCTTTGTTTGGGAGAAACTTGCCGTTATGAGATCAACATCCATGGAAGCCTTTAATCCCGAGCTGTGGGGGCTAGTTTTCGAGGACCTCGAGTGGAAGGCCACAAACGCCACTGATGCAGAAACAATGAGACAAGTATATGAGGCAAGGGGAGATTGGGCGATTGAAGAAAGTTTATGCCACGAATTGCTGCCTTACATCAACGATTTCGAGTATGAAAATACTCTTCTAATCTGGCACATCGCTACCGAGATCTGTTACAACATTGAGGGCGACGTTGGCTATGCTGACGACATGAAGAAGTACAGTAAGATTTTGTCGGATTACATGATGTATTTACTGGTCAATCAGCCGAAGTTGTTGTCTGCGGTGGCCGGAATCAGCCATGTAAGAAACGAAGACACCTGCGCAGAGGTGAAGCTGCTGGGGGGGAAATTTGGGGCTTCTACCATGAAGGAGTTTTGCAGGCTGATCCTCCAGGAACACGCCAGCGTCACCGAACCGGCAATCGAGGTGAAGCATTATGCGCACTCTGTATTAAACGACGCGTGCAGCTTGGTCCGATTAATAGGAGGGAACGACAAGAGGTGGGAGATCTTCTTCAAGGTGTGGATGGAGCTGTTGTCGTATGCGGCCGGACACTGCAAAGCGGACTCGCACGCGCGGTTGCTGAGCGAAGGTGGCGAGTTCATCACATTCGTATGGATGTTGATGGCTCACTACGGCATAGGCGCGCAATTCCCTGTAAAATAACAGACACTTGCTCATTAAGCTAAGGCTTCTTTACAATCAATACCTTTTTTGTCTTTTTCTATGATAATACACAAATGGTTTGGCCTGTCATAAAACCTTGAGGCAAGATTTTGAAGTTACTTTTGCTGATGGTCAACGTGAGATCGTTAACAAAAATGAGAAAAGGATCGTTGTAATGAAGATGACGTTATGGCATCTGCGATATGGACGTTTGAATCACAATGGCCTAACATTGTTGAGAAAAAGGAATATGGTCATAGGTCTTCCAAAAATCCAACCAACAACAACATGCGTCTGTGAAAACATCGTCTTCCTTTTCTCAATACCTCTTGGAGAACTAAAGCCCCTCTTCAATTAGTGCATGTTGACATATGTGGTCCAACTCAAATTCCAACAGTCGGTAACAGGAGATACTTTCTCTTATTTGTTAATGATTACAATCGTATGATATGATTATACTTTCTTGAAAAGAAATCGGAAGCTTTCACTACTTTTTTGAGTTTCAAAGCCAATGCAGAGAAGCAAAGTGGATATCAAATGAAGACTTTGGGAACAAATTGTGGAGAAGAATTCATTTACAAGCTGTTTCTAGATTATTGCAAGTAGCAAGGCATACAACGACAGCTTACTGTGAAGTAATCACCTCAGAAGAATGGCATTGCTGAGAGAAAGAACAAGTCTATTGTTAAGATGGCTCGAAGTATGCTCAAAGGTAAGGGTCTTTCAAATTCAATGTGAGCCGAAGCTATGAATACAACGGCTTACATTCTCAATCGATCACCGACGAAAGCTGGTCAGAACAAGACGCCTTACGAAGCATGGCATAAGAGGAAACCTGTGATTGATCATTTGAAGGTATTTGGATGTGTTGCATATGCTTTTTTGACGAAGAAGAAGGAGAAGTTTGATGAGAAAAGTGAGAAACTAATCTTTATTAGTTACAGCAAGGAATCTAAAGGTTATCGGTTGTTTGACCTAAAGACTAACAATCTTGTTATTTCAAGAGATATTTATTTTCGATGAGAATACAACGTGATAGTAGGAGAACGAGTCCTCTCAGACACAAGTTACGTTTCTTATCTAGAAGCACCAACAGTAGTGCCTTCCTCAAATCTCACTGATACAACAACAGCTAGTTCCTCAAGAATAAATTCAGAGAATGAAGATTATGATGATGATATGCAACCAAGGAGGTATCGCTTTTTAACTGAAGTTTACGAGCAAGCTAACTTTGCACTTGCTATATTGCAAAATTTCGAAGAGGTCGCGAAAGAAAAAAATGGAGAAATGCAATGAAAGAAGAGATGTTTAGTATTGAGAAGAATGATATTTGGTCCCTAGTAGACCTTCCCAAAGGAAAAGAAACAATTGGCTTGAAATGGGTATTCAAAACAAAGTTCAATGAGAATGGAAGTGTGCAGAAGCACAAAGCTCGTCTTGTAGCAAAGGGTTACTCAAAACAGCCCAGCGTTGATTTCACTGAGAAGTTCACTCATGCAACAAGAGTTAATGAAGCAAAACTGCCCAATCGCTAAATCCCGCTCAAGTATCCGAAGAATTGGAATGGCAGGAAGTGTTGATGATTGACGAAGCACATCAGGATATCTTTTCTGCCTTGGAACAAAACCCATCTCCTGGAGTTCGAAGAAGCAAGCTACTGTAGCGTTATCATCAGCTGAAACAGAATACATTGCAGTAAATGAAGCAATTCGTGAAGCGGTATGGTTAATATGATTATTACTGGAGTTACAACAGAAGGTTGCTCATCCAAGAACAACATTATGTGATAATCAGTCAGCCATTGCTATGACAATGAACCATGTGTTTCATGCAAAGTTAAAGCACATTGAATTGCGCCACCACTTTATCAGAGAACTGGTGATGAAGGAGATAGTTATGGAGTTTATTCTTACCCAGGACCAGTCCGCTGACGTTCTAACAAAAGCCATGAATTTTGAGAAGCTAGGGTTGTTCTAGAAGTCAGGTAGTGATAATATCCTAGGAACTAGACAGAAGTTAATGATCTAGGAACTAGAATAGAGTAAATGTTTGCTCTAGATATTTCCTATGACTCTATAGAAGGAGTAACAATCTCCAAATGATGTATGCGAGTAAGAGAAAGACCAAGAACGCATTCTGGTTATAAGAAAAGAATGAAGGCTCAACAATTAGCCAAAATATCCTCTCCAAGTTTCCTTGTTACTTATTTTCCAGAAATACTTAGCTGTATCGTAACAGTTCCGCAAACTCTTCCTGTGATACACCAAACCACCGCTTTCCAAATAACCCAACAAACCTAACTAAATATTCTGAAAATATAATCTGAATCTAATATAATCTTACTAAATTTCTCGATATTATATTTCTCAATCAAGTGAAATCTTAAAATTTTACGTCAAAAAATGAAATCCGAAGGGGAAGATCCTGTTTGCTACAATAGCGGAAAACCCATACGATCCTATGCATGTCGTATCTTCTGGTCAGACGACCAAAGTTGATGTCCGTGGTGGCTGGCAGCAGCCACTTGTCGATTCTCAGGGAAAACGCAAGCATCACTAAACCCACCAAAGCTGTGAACAATCACACGCTCTCAGTATTGAAGGACTCATCGTGGGTAGTTCTCCTGGGTTCATATTAGATCTTATCACGTAGGAACTAAAACTCCTGTATGAACTTCTCTCTACACGGAAATAAAGGCGGCAAATTCCACATTGGGGAAAGATTGCCCGGGCCATCACCTATTACATTTGTTCTGCCTTGCGGACAGGCACGAGCCTCACCACTTTGATCTCACCATCACGTATGCACTATTTTGCGGGAGTTTTTATTCTTCATATAGCCAACACGATGATGTTACTGAAATCATCTTTTTTCTGGATGCCAGTTTGAATGATGTTATTCAGTTGGCCTTGGGGTAAGGGATTTTTCCACCTTTTTATGGTACTTGCACTCGGTGTTGTTAATTCCATCTTCGCGAAAGGTTCAGCTTTTGATCGCCTCCTCAAGAGGGAATGGTCGAAGAAAACAGGTTCTTTCAATATCTTGTGTCATTGCTTGTAACAGTCCATGTGGACAGGCCAAAGACTTGGTTCCGTGAACCTTGTCTTCGACTACTTGGAGCTTAAATTCCCCGTGTTCTGGTTTTCTGTTGATGCTTGAACGGTAACAGGTTTTATATGGGACAGACTCACCGGAGAGAGAGAGACATTTGTCTAGGGAAGACTTTGATATCTTTATGTGGGAAAGTACGTCGTGACAGTAAGGGTAAAGCAGCGGATACTTTTGATGCGGCAAGAATGAGAGATTTATACCGCAAGGGGAGATCGACCGCTCAAACAAAGCGGTTGTCATGAATTGATGCTTTACATCAGGGGCTTTCCAGCAGGATAATAACGTCTTAATCTGGCATGTTGCTACTGAGATGTCAATGTGAATCAACAAAGAGGATATTGAGTAAGACATTGTGGATTACATGATGCACCTTCTGGTCAAGCAACCCAAGCCAATGTCCGCAGTTGCTGGCATCAGACATATTAGGTACAAAGCCGATTAGGTACAAAGACACCCGCATCGAGTTGAAGTTGCTAGGGAGGAAGTTGGAGGCTCCAATAATGTGGGAGTTCTGCGAGTCGATTCTCAGGGGAACACGCCTATATTGTTCACCCACCGTCGAAGACAACAATCACGCACATTCCCAATGTTGAAGTATTTGTGCAGGTCCGTCAAACTACTAAGTGGGGAGCTCATGTATAAGGTGCGGATGGAGTTGTTGCCATACGTAGCCGGTCATTGGTGAGTTGACTCGTACGTCCGACTGTTGATTGAAGGCAGGGGATTCATCACGGTCATATGGATCTATGTAGCATCGCAACCAGTTCCCCATTAACCTGAAAGGATATACAGAATGGATGTTCGACTATTTGTTCATGGCTTCATTTTCATTTCGTTATGGTCTAGATTGTGTTCAAGTGGAATCCATGGCCCACAAGAAACTCGAAGTGCGTCACCCGATGACATTGCCCTAATGATTACCATGTTCGAGCTTACCAGGGTGCCGACTCTGATATGATGAGAGGAGGATCCGTATGGTCTCCAGGGCTGGCGGGACGAGTCGAGGGAAAGATCGAGAGCTTTGTTGCGGGTATGTTTTTCTAGGGAATGGAGCTTTCGGTGATGGGAAGGACAGCCAGTGAAATCAATCTCTTTCCAACCGTGGTGCACCAACACTCAGCAAGGACAACAGGAAACGGGCATCCCATCATCGATGGCTGGAGGCTCTACATGTCAGTAACGATGGCGGCTGGAGGTATAGATAGCTTCGTGCCGACTAATCCGTACTCGACTAGAGTAGCGCATATGCCTTTCTTACAGAAGTGACTACACATGATAAATTTCAAATCCGATACTTTCTTAAACAAATTCAAGCAACTTATCATTTAGAACCGGTTGGTCCCTTTTTACTTTACATTAAACAGAATAATGGCTTCTTCGCGAAAATAAATAAACCTTAATCCATTGCAAAGGGACAGGAAGTAGTGTTAAGGTTTGTGTGTAATAAAAGAAATATTTAGATCCCAACTATTCAGAAGTCATGGTTGACTTTCAGATCCCAAGATCAGATCTGTGGAAGTGCAGCTGAAGATAAAACCAGATCTGAGTAACATTTTGGTCTATACTCTTAATCCATCTTCTTCTTCTTCTTCTCTTTCATCTTCTCTGCATCTTGCCCTCTAAGGCCATGGATTATACCTTCATATCCACGGCATTACAGAACCAATGGAACTTGTGGAATATCCGAGGCTTCATGATCCTCAGCCTCTGTATGCAACTACTTCTTGCCCTTGTTGCCCCTTACAGGCAGAAGACATCCAATCGGTTAGTCATATTCATCGCCTGGTCTGCTTACTTACGGGCTGACTGGGCTGCAATTTTCGTGTTCGGGCTGATCTCAAATGCCGGATGCCGGAACTTGGAAAACAATGACGCGCAAGTCGCCCCTGATGTCCTGGCGTTCTGGGCAACCTTCCTTCTAGTCCACCTTGGGGGTCCGGACACCATAACCGCCTTCTCTATGGAGGATAATGCCCTGTGGATGCGTCACCTCGTTGCACTCATCGCCAAACTTTCTGTTTTTATTTACATCTTCTTGAAGACACTACCAAACAACAGGCTCTTGGTTCCTACGATCCTGATATTTGTAACAGGGGTGATTAACTATGGGGAGAGGACCCGGGCTCTGTATCTCGCGAGCTTGGAGAACCTGAAGAAGACTATTGAGAAAGCTACAGCGGAAGAACAAATTAAGTCCAATGATATCAGGAGCAACATACTCAAGGGCCTCATTGTCGACATCAGGCCGGATCTTCAGGAATGTAACAAGAGCCGGGAAGACATCTTGAAATTATCTCCAGAGGTCTTATTACTTGTAATATCGAGGGAACAAAATCTCCTGTATGAACTTCTCTACACAAAAATTAAGGCGGCAAATTCCACATGGGGAAGGATTGCCCGAGCCATCACGTATTACAGCACACTGGTGGCTGTCGTTTTATTCTGCACTGGACATAAGCACCAGTTTCATGGAGGGGATCTCGTAATCACATATGCACAATTTGCAGGAGTTTTTGTTCTTCATATTGCCAACATGATGCCATTATTGAATTCCAGCTTCAAAAATTTCTATCTAATGGATTTAGCTTGGTTGATCTTTGGGCAGGGTATTATTTTTCCTTTGATGATGAGTGCACTGGTTTTTATTATTCATATATCAGACTCAGCTGTCGGTCGTTTCTTCGTCTGAAGTGAATGGTCGTTTAAACTGGCATATTTCAATATCTTGTCCCATTGCTTCGAACAGAGCAACCGAAAGAAAGGCCGGACATTAGGTAAAGTACAGTTCGTCTTCCACTACCCTCGGGGCTCAATTTCCTTATATTCTGGTTTACCGATTGATGCTTGTACAATGATAGCAGGTTTTATCTGGAACAAGCTAGCAAGAGAGAGACATGTATCCTGGGAAGACATAGAAATCTTCTCGTGGGACCCTGTTTACAAGTGCGTCCAGAAAAATGCGGCCGAGGCCATCGACGCATCAAGATTGAGATTATTATATGAAGCTAGGGGAGATCAGGCGCTCGGAAGAAGCGGTTGTGACCAACTGATGCCTTATATCAAGGACTTCCTGTAGACATCAAATTTTTGTCTACTATAATCATGGGGCTTCGTATAAAGTTTAGTGAGTGTTACCCAATTTTATGATTTATAAATGGGCTATAAACCAAGCCCATAAAGAAATTAAAATGGGTCTAATCCTAAGTCCACAAAAATATATATATTGGGTTATAAATAATTGCCGCAAGCCCAATCCAAACAAAATGTTTTGGGCCGAAAGAAGCCCAAATTCAAGTCCGGCCCATGGCCCGATATATGGGAGGTTGCCTAATATGGGATGACCAATTTCCTAATATAAATCGGCCCTGGAGGCCTATAAATAGAGCCATTCTCATTCATTCAAGGACAACAACATACGATACACATTGGTGGAGAGAAGACTCTTGGCTCTCGAAGACTCTCGCCGCTCCCTGCTCGTCGAAGCTCTGCCGACGTCCATCGCCCGGTGTTCTTCTGCAACGCGCCCTGAGGTTCTGTCGGATCATGCCCAAAGGCCCCGACGACTTCATCAAGCTACTAAAGCTCTGCCGGATCACGCCCATAGGCCCCGACGACTTCTTCAATATTTCATCCTGAAGTTCTGCCGAAATTCAGCCAGAGCTTCAAGATCATCACCCATCAACCGTTATTCTTTGAAGATCGAATCAGAGAAATCACGTGTTTCATCCGTGACTAGAGACAGAACCCGCTACATATTTTCATACGACAATTTGCACGCTGATATTTCCCCGCGAAATTTTAGTGTTCACAAATTTATGGCACGCCTAGTGGGACCATTTCTACCTCTCATCTCTTTACTTCGAGGGATTTACATGGCGCCAAATATGATCAACGTCAAGAATGTTGTTGTATACAATCGGCTTGCTGCTTTTCCTTCACTCTCATCCGGGGGCTCTTCATCTGCTAAGTTTCCTAAGTTGGTCAAAGCTAGGACCGTTGCTGAATTATATAAGGAGACTGAGGAATTCCTCAAGTCCGTTTCCCCCAAGCCATCCGCATCTTCCGAGGATGTCACTGAAAAGAATATTCTTAATGATGGAGACTCTCCAAAATGGACTTATGCGCAGTCTGTCGCCATAACGCGCAAACAGGCTGAAGAGATAGAAGAAATGCTCAAGTCTATCTCCCCTAAGGCTTCCCCATCTTACAAGGTTGTTCTCAAAGAAGGAGGCTCTCTAAAGTGGACATATGCCCAATCTGTGGCCAAAACTCGTAAACAAACCGAAGAAATTGAAGAAATGCTTAGAGCAATTTCCCCTAAGTCATCTCAACCAACTGCTGGTGACAATTCCTTCGACAAGGTTCTGATGTCTCCTATGCCGCAGATAAATTTTGAAAATATCTCGTCAAGTGACTCTCCATCGGATTCCTCCCCAGAAGCAGATTCAACTAAAGGCTTCGAAGTCATGCCAGTGATGATGCGGATACTCTTTCACTTGAAGATCAGGTTTCATCTCTCACAAAGACTGTGGATGCTATGATGCTTTTTATGAAAGAAAGAGAGCAGCAAATGGACTACATTGTCAAAAAGCTGGAGAGTAAAGAAGCTGACAAAACGTCTATGGAGGAGAGTTCGCGCACCCAAGTTGATAAGGGAAAGGGGGTCATGAATGTCGATCATTCGGCAAAACACATGCCCAGTGCTGAAGATCCTATTCCAGCAAAAGCGATGCTGGAATTAATAAAAGAGACAGTGAAGAGTGAGCTTGAAGGCAAATCATCATCATCTTCGGCATATTATAAGCCTTACAGTCGGAGAATTGAAGGCTTCAAGATGCCAGTGGGATATCAGCCTCCATACTTCCAACAGTTCGATGGAAAGGGTAATCCACGTCAACATGTGGCCCACTTCGTTGAAACTTGCAACAATGCAGGCACAGATGGAGATTGGATGGTTAAGCAGTTTGTTCGCTCTCTGAAGGGAAACGCTTTTGATTGGTACATTGACCTCAAGCCAGGCACCATTGACAGTTGGGAACAATTGGAAAGGGAATTTTTGAATTGCTTCTACAGCACGCGACGTGTGGTGAGCATGATCGAGCTAACTAATACTCGCCAATGGGAAGAAGAGCCCGTCGTCGACTATATCCAACGATGGAGGAATCTAAGCATGAACTGTAGGGATCGTCTATCAGAGGAAACGTCTATCGACATGTGCATTCAAGGCATGCTCTGGAGGATTCGATATATTCTACAGGGGCTAAAACCACGATCGTTCGAGGAGTTGGCGACAAAGGCTCATGACATGGAGTTGAGCTTTGTCGGGACTAACATAAGTAACATCCCGATACCCGAGCCACCTAGAGGGACAGGAAGACCAAGGAACAGAACTGGGGGCAAGCCTGCTTTCAAGGACGCCAAGAAGCAGGTAATGACTACAAATGCAGTTCCTGTCAAAGTGCCAGTTGTAAAAGGAAAAGTCCCGCCGAATGGACAATCACCTGCAGAAGCACCCCGGATGCAGAGCCAACGCCCAACTCTTGAGGAAAGGCAAAACAAGAAATACCCTTTTCCCGAAGAGGATGTTGCGGAAATATTTGATTATTTGTTATCTTCTAAAATGATCGAACTTCCGCCATCAAAGCGACCGAACCAAGCCAATCTAGCTGACAATCCCAACTTCTGCAAGTACCATCGTGTCTTAGGCCATCCAATCGAGAAATGTTTCGTCTTTAAGGAGAAGGTCATGGAGTTGGTACGCGATAACAAGATCGATTTAGGAGCCTATATTGCACCTTCAAATATGATCAGTGTCGCAAACAATGATACTCCAAATATCACATTCGGGACTATCAATCTAGCTGAGATAATTGGCCTACGAAGCCTGGGGATAATGCATCAATATATGGCCAAGATGTCAAGTTGTGTGGTTAGTTCTGAAGAAGCGTCAACCGAAAAAGGCTGGACTTTGGTGACTCATAAAAGGAGCCGGAAGAAGTCTTCTAAGCCCTTGAAGAAAGCACTTCCTATGGAGCAAAGATTGCGAGGAGGTCACCAATAAAAAAGGATTCCAGGAAGATAACGAAAGAAGAGAGTTCCTTAGATATCTTGTCCGTGAAGAAGCCAACATCGGTTGTGTTATGGGATTTCTTTCCGGAACGTTTTCGAAAACTCGCAGATTTGTCTAGGAGTTGTCACCACATTGATGCGAACAAAGAAGTGGTGGCCGTGAAGGTTGACACACCGGAAGAGCCCGCAGTGATGAATGTTGTGAAATCATGAGAAGATGGCGCAGCAATTATGTTTTATGATGAAGATCTCCTTATAGGACACAAATCTCACAATCGGCCGCTATTTGTATCAGGATATGCATATGGTACGAAGGTCAATCGCATATTGGTCGACCCAGGTTCAGCAGTCAATATTTTGTCACTGAAATCCCTAAAAGAGATTGGGCTAGGGGTTGACGATTTATCAAGTAGCCGGCTGATAATCCAAGGATTCAACCAGGGCGGAGAACGAGCCATTGGAAAGATTTGTCTCACTCTCACAATAAGAGATATGGAAGCTGGAGCGACATTCTATGTCATCGATTCCAACACCACCTATAATATGTTGTTGGGTCGACCATGGCTACATGAATATGGAGTTGTTGCATCCACGCTCCATCAATGCTTTAAATTTATGAAAGATGGGGTAACCCACACAGTATGGGCAGATGCAAAACCCTTTACGGAAGCGGAGTCATACTTTGCCGATGCCAAATTTTACTTTAATAAGGGTACAAATGCTGAAGAAAAAGTCCCAAAGCCTGTACCGATTGTCAGGGATATCGCGAAGAAGTCGGACGTAGAAGTCTTACTTATTCAACAAGAGGTACCTTCAGTTAATCCAACGATCGAAAATGAAAAGACAGATGATAAGAATGTACCGATCTTGCGCTATATTCCAAGAGCCCTTCGAAAAGCTGGAGAACCACCTTTTGTGAGTAGCCATGCTGAAAACATAGTGGCGACAAAAGAACTCAACTGGCCGGTGACAAAAATGACGACAATAGCTCAAACGAGTACGCCTTTAAAAGGTTTTGTTCGACCTAAACAGGGGGCAATTATCTATCCAGATTCATTACCTAACAGGCGCACCAACGGGTTTGATCCAAATGCATTTAGGTTAATCTCCGCAGCTGGCTACACTGAGGACTTGAAGACACTTGGGGATGCCTCAAAAGAAACTAATCCAAGAAGTGATAATCAGAAATCGAAATTTGGTCTTGGATATGTCACTCCTAAGCCCGTTAACCCTCCGGCAAATAATGCTTCGATTCAATACATTGAAGCTGATGATGAAAGTACGGCCGAATCAACTAGAACTTCAGTATTTGATCGACTTGGAGTCCCGTCTAAGCGAAGGTCGGTATTTGATAGACTTGGCACTCAGAAAGAAGAGATTGATGCCCAAAGGTCGACACGATTAAAGTTGGGTCAAGCTCCAAGAAGTCGAACGGTGTGGAAGAGAGTTGATAAAAAGGAAGATATCCCAATTATCATAGAAGACACAAAGGATCTTCGAAGCAAAGTTCCCTCTCGAATGAAGCGTCAAACGGTTGTTGAAGTAACTACTGGCGACGTACTGAAAATGAGCACGAAGACATGGGTATCTACCAATAGCAATAGGGAATCATCTCATAGTAATAGCGGAAAGGATGTTGTAGCTTCCCACCACGTCACAATTACTGAGGCTGAGGAAAACACTTCCCCTAAAGAGAATGATGCAGAAGAGGCTCCAGAAGTATTCGAGGATAAAAGGAAGTCTACTGTTGACGAATTGAAAGAAGTCGATCTTGGGGAGGAAGGCGATCATCGTCCTACATTCCTTAGCACAAGTTTAACCCCTGAAGAAGAGGAGTTATACATCCAATTGTTGAAGGATTACAAAGATGTCTTTGCATGGAGCTATAAAGAAATGCCCGGCCTTGATCCAAAGATAGCAGTCCATAAGTTAGCTGTTAAGCATGGAGTTCGACCCATAAAGCAAGCTCAACGACGTTTTCGCCCAGAGTTGATCCCATTGATAGATGCCGAAGTCAATAAGCTTATCGAAGCTGGATTTATTCGGGAGGTGAAATATCCAACATGGATTGCAAATATTGTACCTGTTAGAAAAAAGAATGGTCAACTCTGAGTTTGCATTGATTTTCATGATCTTAATAATGCATGTCCCAAGGACGATTTTCCTCTTCCAATTACTGAGATAATGGTTTACGTGACCACAGGCTATGAAGCCCTCAGTTTTATGGATGGATCATCGGGATATAATCAAATCCGAATGGATCCGAAGGATGAGGAAATGACAGCTTTTCGTACTCCAAAAGGGATATATTGTTATAAGGTGATGCCTTTTGGGTTGAAAAATGCGGGAGCAACTTATCAACGAGCTATGCAACGGATCTTTGATGATATTCTCCACAGGAATGTAGAGTGTTACGTGGATGATCTGGTTGTCAAATCCAGACAAAGGCGCGATCATATCGACGACCTTAGAAAAGTATTCGACAGATTGTGCAAATATCAGCTAAAGATGAACCCATTAAAGTGTGCCTTCGGGGTCACTTCGGGAAAATTTCTTGGATTTGTCGTTCGACATCGAGGCATTGAAGTCGATCAATCAAAGATAGATGCGATTATGAAGATGCCAGAACCAAGGAATATACATGAGTTGAAAAGCCTTCAAGGGAAACTCGCATACATTCGAAGATTTATATCTAACTTGGTCGGACGATGCCATCCCTTTCATAGATTGATGAAGAAAGGTACTCCTTTTGAGTGGGACGAAGCGTGCAAAAATGCATTCAACAGCATAAAGGCTTATTTGTTAAAGCCACCAGTCCTTAATGCGCCTATCCAAGGAAGACCTCCAATACTTTATATCGCAGCACAGGAAGCTTCATTAGGAGTTCTGTTAGCTCAGGAGAATGATAACGGAAAAGAAAATGCCCTGTACTATTTAAGCAGGACTTTAACCGGAGCGGAATTAAATTACTCTCCAATTGAGAAGACATGTCTTGCTTTAATGTTTGCCATTCAAAAACTACGACATTATCTGCAGGCACATTCTGTTCGTCTCATATCATGGGCAGATCCTCTCAAATATATAATGTCGAGGCCGGTTCTATTTGGTCGTCTCGCGAAATGGGCACTTATGCTCCAAGAGTTTGAGATCTTGTATGTTCCTCAAAAGGCTGTGAAGGGACAAGCTTTAGCTGACTTCTTGGCAGATCATCCTATACTAGATAATTGGAAGGTATCGGAAGAATTACCCGATGAGGAAGTAATGTTGGTTGATGTTCCTTCTCCATGGAAGATGTTCTTTGATGGGTCAGCTACACAAAGAGGCGCGGGAGCTGGAGTTGTCTTCGTCACATCCGATGGAGATATCATCCCTTACACATATACCCTCACCTAGTTATGCTCAAACAATATGGCTGAGTATCAGGCTCTCATACTTGGGCTAGAAATGGCCATGGACAATAAAGTACATAGTTTGAGGGTATATGGAGATTCCAAGCTTGTGATTAATCAACTTCTATCCACATACGAGATTCGCAAGCCAGAGCTTTTGCCTTATCATGATTATGCAGTTAAACTCGCAGGGTGGTTTCCGGATATTACAATAAGTCATATACCGAGAAAAGAAAATGCACAGGCAGATGCCTTGGCGAGTCTTGCTTCTGCTCTTACTTTGGTAGATAGGGAGGTCAGCATTAGATTATGTCAAGCATGGGCGGCTCCACTGGCCCCTGACAAGGAGGAAACAAACGAAATAAATCTCATATCCGTTTGTAACATAGATGACCAAGATTGGAGACAACCACTCATCGACTTTCTCGAGCACGGAAAGCTGCCTAATGACCCACGACAAAAAGTAGATGTAAGGAGAAGAGCACATCGATTCATATATTTTAAAAATACTCTTTATCGGCGATCCTTTGAAGGAGTATTCTTACGATGCCTCGGAGTGGAAGAAGCCACCAAAGCACTAGAGGAGGCACATTCTGGAGTTTGTGGAGCTCATCAATCTCGTCCTAAACTTCACTTCCAATTGAAGAGGATGGGTTATTATTGGCCGACGATGGTAAAGGATTGTATAGAATATGCAAAGAAGTATTAAGCATGTCAGTTTCACGCTAACTTCATCCATCAATCGCCCGAGCCACTTCATCCAACTATAGCATCTTGACCATTTGAGGCCTGGGGGTAAGATGTCGTAGGACCCATATATTCTGGTGGAAACGGACTATTTCTCCAAATAGGCTGAAGCCGCATCCTTTCGAGAAGTGAAGAAAGAGACGGTGATCACCTTCATCAAGAATAATATTATTTTTCGTTATGGCGTGCCTCGCTATATCATTACAGATAATGGCCGGAATTTCTCCAATAAGGCCATGGATAAATTCTGTGAGCAATTTGGTTTCAGACAATATAACTCTTCCATGTATTACGCGGCCGCAAACGGGTTGGCGGAGGCGTTCAATAAAACGTTATGCAATCTTCTAAAGAAGGTAGTCGATAAAGCTAGAAGAGATTGGCATGAACGAGTCGGAGAAGCTCTATGGGCGTATCGTACGACGTATAGAACCGCGACTCAAATGACGCCATACTCGTTGGTCTACGGCGTTGAAGCAGTCCTTCCACTTGAACGACAAATACCGTCACTGCGAATAGCCATACAAGAGGGACTTTGTCAGGAAGATAATGCGCGATTGCGCTTGCAGGAACTAGAAGCTTTAGATGAAAAACGTCTTGAAGCCCAACAGCGGATTGAATGCTATCAGGCAAGGATGTCGAAGTCTTTTAACAAAAAAGTACGACATCGCTCCTTTCAAGTAGGTGACCTTGTTTTGGCGGTGCGAAGACCTATAATCATCACGCACAAGACTGGGAGCAAATTCACATCCAAGTGGGATGGTCCATACATAGTCCAAGAGGCTTACACTGGGGGCGCCTACAAGATAGTTGATCAAGATGGAGTACAAGTTGGATCAATCAATGGGAAGTTCCTGAAGCGATACTACGCCTGAAGAATAACGCTCCATGTCGTATGAGCCTAAACTGCACGACATAAAAAAAACAAAAAATAAAAAACAAAAGAAAAAAAGAAGAAAATAATAAAATAAAATGTAATACTCCTGGCCCGCACGAGTATAAACTGTGAACGGCTAAATAAAATGTAATACTCCTGGCCCGCACGAGTATAAACTGTGAACGGTATAATAAGAACAGTTATGAAATAATCCTGCTCCACACAAACTCTGAGCCACTTTATTAAAAAAAAAAGGACTATATAGCCCGAAATAATATGGGAGAAAGAGTCAAAGTCCAAAGCATAAATCAACTACAAAAAACGGAGGCTTAAGGTTCCAGAGTAAATTGTGCAATCTCCTCGCGTGAGGTCTCAATCAACTCGCGAAGCTCTTCCAAAGATTGAAGATCATCGTAATGAACCACGTTGACTCCCTCCAAGACACGCATGGATTCCTTCAAACTCTCAACCTTGGCAGCCGCATCATCAGCCTTTGTTGCGACCTCCTTGAGAATATCCTCTCGATTCACCTTGGCCTTAATGCAATCAGATAATTGTCGTTGAAGTTCTTCAATCCGAATCTCATCTTCAGCGAGCCGGCTCTCCATGTTGGTCTTCTCCATCTTAATACCTTTTTCTTCAGCTTCGGCCTCAACGAGACAGCATCTGATCGACGCCACTTCTTTATCACAACTTGTGGCACTCATCACTCCTTTAGTGGCAGTTGCTAAGTCTGAGTATCACATGGAGCTCTCCGTATACTTCTTGATCAAGGAGTGAATGGGAGTCAGGTCTAGGTGCTCACATTTATCGATGAGTTTGAGAGCATCCTTAATCTCCTCTGCAATAACATGTCCTCTACTGAAAGGGGTCCTCGAAATCTTCTCCTTGATGTCATCCCAAATACTAGCCGCAAACTTCTTATATGCTCGTGAGGCTATAGAGTCAAAACAGAAAGACGATATGGCTGGTGTAGTTGAGACTAGATCAACAAAATGAGAAGGGCTGTTGTTTTCCTTAGGCTGAATCATTTCCTTCATGGCATGCTTGTCTTGCTGAAGCGGCTTTAAGAGCTCCGGACCAAGAGGGCTAATAACGGAAGGCTCGCCATTGTCACCCATGAAATCAACCAACTCATCCACAAGCTGCAATAGTAAACAAAGTCGAATAAGATGCGGACTGTCTAAACTATGTGCTAAAATAATATGAGATGCTCACCAACTCATTGCCAGCCGGAATGATATCATTCAGTATATCTTCGACTACATCGAGGTTCTCAGATGCATGCTTTGAACGCCTCTGCCTCTTGAAATGTCTGTTATCGTCCGAAGTTTGTGACTTTTCAGAAGGTGCAACTGTTTATGGAAAAAAAGCATGATTGTTAATAAGTTAAAAAAAAGAAGATATATGTGTTTATAAGTACCAGTCTTTGGTGGTAAAGGCATTTTCTTTGGGGTAATGCCGGCCGGCTTGGTTGGCTTCTCCCGAGTATCCTCATCTTTACGTGGAGGATGGCGTATTCCAGCAATCAGTGCCTCTATCCCTTGTTGGAGGAAATCACCATGCTTTTTTTTTCCACCATTTAGAGTACTTCATGCAATATATGTCCAAATCAGTGTAGGAGACGGGAGCATTGGGCACGTACAATCGGGAATTAGTCTCTTTTCGCACTAAGAGACGCCACAATAGATGCCCTTCATCTAACGAGGAGGATCGTATGTCATGTGTCAGTACGTGTGGAATATCCTGGCAAAACCCGAGCTGACGGCTGAAGTGTGGAGGATGATAAGGTTCCACGATGAAGGAATTGCCGCGCCTTAATGTCAAATAACATGAGCGGATGCTTATGAAAAAGCTCAATGAATTTTCATCTAAGCAAGAAGAATCCTCTATCCAAAGGTCGCCCTTCCTATGGAAAAAGTTATGACACCAATATACGTTCCCTCCATTATGAATAAGTTCGCGAGCCGCACGAGCGTCGAAGTAGCGCGCCCCGCCTTCGCCAGAATAACCAATCATCCGAGGACCGACAACATCATTTGGAACAGGAAAGTGAGTCTGAAAGTAGAATGCCAACCATCCATATACGTAGTGTACAGGAAAACAAACTTTATGAACCCCGGAAGAGTAGAGCTGCAGATCTCATTAATTCCTCGGTATATGATGGCCAAGACAGGAACCGCAAGACTAAAGCCTTTTCCTACTGCCATCAAGCTCGCCGCTTTGAATGTCTTCGGGCGTATATATGCTTCATCATGCGGGAATACGAATGTGCATAACCAACAAGCGATGAACGCAGAAAGATAGGTCTGCAAACACATTTCTTCATTAATGCCCAAATCTTCAAATACTCCTGCTTCCTTATGACCCCAAGGAGATGCGTCTACGATTGGACCTGCAGGGTTATGAGACTTCTTTGGACGATTTGATTTCTTCGACACATGTCTAGGAGGCCTGGTATATTTTTCATCTCCCCTGAACCAGAACTCGATCCAAGACGATATGGGAACAACCTCCTTACTCGGGAGATCTCTATTTCTCTGCCTGCTTCGGTCATCCTCAGTGTTGTGTTCCAGAAGTCGAGAAAACGCCGCAAATAGATATGTACAGCTCTTCGGAAGATATCTACTTCTTTTGTTCGAGCTGGTGAGTTCTTTCAAACTGGGGATCGTCTCTTCGTACATTCTGCCATGAACAGGAAGCCGGCCAAGCTTGTAAAGATCCCAGAGAGAAATTGAAAAGGCTCCACGAGACGTTTCGAGTACATTAAACTGCGGGCACCAAGCTTCACAGAAGGCCCGCATGACATCAGAATTGCGATCGTAACTATAACGCGAACAAAGTATGGCGTCCAGTATGTTTGCCCTTTTGAGAACTTCTTCATTACGAGAGACAGTGTCTTCGAGCCATTCCCAATACTTCGGAATGAAACCAAATTCACCACAGAAACGAAGGGTATGCACCCACTCGGATTTTCCTGCTACAACATTTCTCCCCAGAGAACGTGAAGGTATCGGCTCCGCCATGCATGAGTGAGGGACTGACTTCAGTGACCACATGTCCAACGAAGAAGGCTCAGAGATTTTCTGCGACCAATGACTGAGGTTATCACGATTCTCATCAAATTTGTCACAGGGTGGGGCAATCAGGCCAATCAATGGACGATGGACTACTAATTCCACTTTGTTGTGAAGGTCGCCTTCCTTTTCAGCAATACACAAATACCCACGTCCCGAAGCGACCTTCTTGGTAAAATGAACCATGGCTATAACGAATCCTGCCAGGTAGAGGAATAAGTGAGTAAAGTGAAATATCAGCCAAGCATCTCATTTGTACGGGGAGGGCCGAGGGAATATCCGGCGGCTGTCCCATTTGTACGGGGAGGGCCGAGGGAATATCCGGCGGCTGTCCCATGTGTACGGGGAGGGCCGAGGGAATATCCGGCGGCGGTCCCATGTGTACGGGGAGGGCCGAGGGAATATCCGGCGGCGGTCCCATGTGTACGGGGAGGGCCGAGGGAATATCCGGCGGCGGTCCCATGTGTACGGGGAGGGCCGAGGGAATATCCGGCGGCGGTCCCATTTGTACAGAGGAGGCCGAGGGAATATCCGGCGGCGGTCCCATGTGTACGGGGAGGGCCGAGGAAATATCCGGCGGCGGTCCCATGTGTACGGAGGAGGCCGAGGAAATATCCGACGGCGGTCCCATGTGTACGGGGAGGGCCGAGGAAATATCCGGCGGCGGTCCCATGTGTACGGAGGAGGCCGAGGAAATATCCGACGGCGGTCCCATGTGCACGGGGAGGGCCGAGGGAATATCCGGCGACGGTCCATTTGTACGGGGGAGGCCGAGGGAATATCCGACGATGATTCATACGCGCTGAGAGAAAAGGATATACAAAGTTATGATAAATCAATGATGATAAATCCCACGTACCTAGTGGAAGATGTTTTATGAATTTATTAGCTATAATGGCTGATATCCCCTACGGTTAAGGACAATCTTCTCTCACAGCCTTCTTTTTCGTAGCCCCAAGTTGGACGTCCTTGGCTGGAATGTGCAAGTGATGTGATTATTCTTCTGCGAGTGAATGATAACGCAATAAAAATCATAATAATATATTACGAAAGAATGAAAGAATGACCACCAAACTTACGAAGGAGAGGCAGAGCTAGAATCTGTGAATAACTGGGAACCAAAAGAAAGATATGAGAGGAAGATGTGGGTGTGGATTTGTTTGGGCTCCTCGCACCGCTATTTATAGGGTCACGGGGGAATGAATTTGGACGTCCCCTGATTATGGCAATCAATCAGAATCACTAATCACGGATATTATTTTCCTCAAAAAGAATGAATCGAGAAATTAGTGATATTATAATACCAAGAATAAGTGTATACAAGATATTGGTGAGAAGGTGAATATATTCCTAATTGTAGTCTGGATACGCTTATGGGCGAATCAACTCATACAAGCAGGAATTTGGATACAAATATTATGGTCACAAGCTTCAAGACGAAGAACAAATTAAAGATTTTCGTCTCATGCATTTGTTTTAAAAGAGGGAAAGAAATAAAATTGGAAATATACATTTCCTTTCTTTCATACGAAGGGATAAAATAATGTTACATCCCCACACAGTAATATTTAACATTTCTATTTTTACTTCCTGCCAAAGAACGATTGAATTTTGATTATTCAGGTAGCATGATTGGCTGGAATTTCTTTACAATGGGAAATAAAACAAAATTGGAGACGAGGGGTTGTCTTAATATTATTCCGAAGAAGAAGATGATCACCGGGGCGCCCCTTGACATGCTGAAGGAGAATCTCCCTGTTGATGAGGAGCTCCTCCTCCTCTCCAACAATGTCACGACCAGCCTCGTCCTTGTCAATCCCGTCAACGGATTATGCACCATCGGCTCCGGCAATCTGGCGCCTCAACAACCAGATCACCGGATCGAAGAGATGGTGGGGGATTCTGTCAGGCTCGCCAAGCTGTTCTGCGGGAAGAAATGGCCCATGTTTGCTTTCCTTGATACTCATCGCCCGGATGTCCCTGAGCACCCTTATCCTCCCCATTGCATAGTCGGCATCGAAGAGGCCAATCTTGTTCCCGCATTGGAATGGTTAGAGAAGGAGCCTTAAAAGACAATCCGTCGGAAAGATTATTTTTCGGTTCTTTCGATAAGGACGGTTCTAATGTATTTGTGGATTGGATTCATGCTAGCCAGATCAAAGCGTTATTGATGCTCGGAATCTGCACGGACATATGCGTCCTTGATTTTGTGTCTTCCACCTTATTGGCTCGAAATCGTGGCATCCTTGTTCCCTTGGAAGAAGTGATTGTGTATTTGAAAGGATGTGCTACGTTTGATCTTTCTGTTCATGTTGCTAAATCTTCCAAAGAACTTATTGCCCATCCACAGGATCTCTTCCATCATGTTGGCCTGTATATTGCCAGGGCAAGGGGAGCCAAGATCGCATCAGAAGTAGGTTTCTGGTACCTGTGGATTGAATCTGAATGAGAGTTCTAATCTATTACTCAGCAATTCTATTATGAGATATCTGTACCCAATCTTTTTGCTGAAAAAGTTGATTATTGGAGATGATATTAGGGTAATCTGGAGGAATTATTCCCACAGAATGAATATGGACTAGTTTGTAAAGGAGAATTCAAGTAAACCTCTGTTAATAAGAAGGAATACTTATTATAAAAAATAAAAATAAAAAAATACAGTCTTGGTGTGGGATGATCCAACCGGAAAGTTTGCTTGAGGATTTGATGCCATTCATGGAGGATGGGCCAAAAGGTCATCGTGTCACTTTGTCACACAAACGTCCAAGAGAAAAATATCATCCACCTCAGAAATCAAGGGATAATTCAGCCACCGCTGCTAAAATTATCGATGAGGATGCCGAATTACAGGCCGCTCTTGCTGATTCGATGGGGATCGAAGTGAACACTGCTGCTGCCGATCAGGAAGAAGAAGTGACATGCTCGACTGAGGAGCCTTCTTATCCTCCACTCCGTGAGGAACCAAAAGGAGACAGAAAGAAGCCTTCTTTGTAGGATACGTGTCCGTCTTCCGGATGGATGCAGGGTCCAACGAAATTTCTTGCAATCTGATCCCATTCAGCTGCTGTGGTCGTTCTGCCGTTCTCATCTAGGAGATGCGGAGAAGAGACCCTTCCGCTTGGCGCAAGCTATCCCTGGAGCCTCGAGGAGCCTGGATTATGAGAGTCAACTGACCCTTGGCGAGGCCGGGATTGCAAACTCGATGATGTCGGCCACCTGAGAATTATAAGGAACCCGCACATTGCCATTCGTGGGAAAATATCAAGTTATAGTCTCGCTCAATTGTTGGATCTTGTGGGGACTCAAAACTGTTTCAGCATTGTCCAAAGATGGATTGAAGCATGTATATATTCAGGGCTTCTCAAAGGAAAGACCTGCAAAGTTTGGTGACTGATCTTCTTGGAAAACATGAGGATATCGTGAACGACTTATATATATATATATATACGCTGACAAAATTCAATGTTCATGTTCATATGAAAGATTGACCATGGTCTAAAGGAAATTTACATACTTTAATTCCATCCTCTCGGCAATATATAATTCGAGAAAATAATTAAAGTGGGGGCATTTGTAGACATCAAATTTTTGTCTACTATAATCATGGGGCTTCGTATAAAGTTTAGTGAGTGTTACCCAATTTTATGATTTATAAATGGGCTATAAACCAAGCCCATAAAGAAATTAAAATGGGTCTAATCCTAAGTCCACAAAAATATATATATTGGGTTATAAATAATTGCCGCAAGCCCAATCCAAACAAAATGTTTTGGGCCGAAAGAAGCCCAAATTCAAGTCCGGCCCATTGCCCGATATATGGGAGGTTGCCTAATATGGGATGACCAATTTCCTAATATAAATCGGCCCTGGAGGCCTATAAATAGAGCCATTCTCATTCATTCAAGGACAACAACATACGATACACATTGGTGGAGAGAAGACTCTTGGCTCTCGAAGACTCTCGCTGCTCCCTGCTCGTCGAAGCTCTGCCGACGTCCATCGCCCGGTGTTCTTCTGCAACGCGCCCTGAGGTTCTGCCGGATCACGCCCAAAGGCCCCGACGACTTCATCAAGCTACTGAAGCTCTGCCGGATCACGCCCATAGGCCCCGACGACTTCTTCAATATTTCATCCTGAAGTACTGCCGAAATTCAGCCAGAGCTTCAAGATCATCACCCATAAACCGTTATTCTTCGAAGATCGAATCAGAGGAATCACGTGTTTCATCCGTGACTAGAGACAGAACCCGCTACATATTTTCATACGACAATTTGCACGCTGATATTTCCCCGCGAAATTTTAGTGTTCACACTTCCATTACGAGAACACGCTTTTGATCTGGCACATTGCTACTGAAATCTGCTTCAGCAGAGGAAGATTACGTCGACAACGACGTCATGAAGAAGAAGAGGGTATTCAGTAAGAAATTATCAGATTACATGATGTACCTTCTGGTCAGGCGACCAAACTTGATGTCTGCAGTGGCCGGAATCAGCCACATTAGGTACAAAGACACCCGCGCGGAGTTGGAGGAGCTGCTAGGGACGAAGTCGGAGGTTCCTACAATGCGGGAGTTCTGCAAGTCGATTCTTGCGAAACACATCAGTGAACCCGCCATCAAAGAGAACAATCATGCCATCATCATTGAACCCAAACTCATAGACGAGAACAACCATGCCAACATCAGTGAACCTGCCATTGAAGGGAAAAATCCTGGATTCTCGGTATTGAAGGACTCATGCGGATTGGTCCGGCTGCTCAGAGAGAACGAAAATAGGTGGGAGGTCATCTATGAGGTGTGGGAGGAGTTGTTGACATTTGCAGCAATTCATTGCAGAGTAGACTCCCATGTCCGACTGCTGAACGAAGGAAGCGAATTCATCACCAGCATATGGATTCTGATGTCTCTCTGTGGCATCGGCGACCAGTTCCCCGTCGGTCAGCAGCCAGTACAGTAGCCGCTGGCGGGAGAAGCAACATTCGATGGTCTACATGAAAATCGACAATCCCATGTTCAAGCTTAGCATATGTTTGGGTCTGATATCTTATAATTTTATTTAAAAAAATGAGACAGTTTTGAATATATTGATTTTTACGGGTCAAGGCCAAAATTCCTTATCTTGAAATTTCGCGAGTTTGGACATAGTATAAAAGAAGGTACACATATCTAAACAGTAAAACGACGTGTAGAAAAAAAAAACCGCGTATATGTCTGAATAAATCGTCAACATGTCTGAAGAGTTACCAATATTGCCGGGTTTCGAAGATTACGTGTCCGACCTCACGGGAATCCGAACACGAAATTTTGGCCTTGACCCAGAACGTGCGATCCGAAGCAACCCAGGACTGGAACTCCCAGCCCTGGATGTGGGAAATCATTAGTAGCCCAAGTCCTTTCAAAGCACCATACTAAGAACAGAAAAATGAATCAATCAGATGAACTAACTCGAGAAACACGATGATCTTTTATCACATTTATTATATCGTCGATAGCATGAAACAACACCAAGCAATCACAGCTCACATGACTCTTTTGGATTCTCTCTCACTAATCACAATTTCTACATAATCTGTTATAATAAATATGCATACATTTATTGTCAGGCTTTGTTTCTTTCTAAGTTAAAAATAATAATAGAAATTATTGTCAGGATTAAACGAATATAAAGCTGTCCATCCAACTCATTGGAATGCTAAAACGACAATTTCTGAGCAGGTTGGGGGCCTTTATAATATATATATATATATATAAAGAAGGTCACGGCTAATGTCTCCTGAACTCCCACGTCGGACTTGTAATCGTCGAATATAGTTGACATTAACAATTATTTAAACGTATTTTTTTTATATGTCGTTTTATCTGGAATTTTAACCTAAAGAAATGTATCAATCAGTCATCGACCCTTAAGAAAAGGAAAGGACAATTTGTGAGTAGTTGGCGGCTATAATTTTTCTTGACTAAACGACAATTACAATGTGGTTGGGACCTTTATCATTTTGTAATATATGTTGTTACTTCGTTCTTATTTAGTCATTTGTAAAGAAAATATAATTATAAAATCTAACTAAATATAATTGTTTCTGCTAGCACATTCTCCCTTTCTATCCAATCTTACACACATAACTCCTCACTTTTGTCGTCTGGTCGGCCTACTTCCTCACGAACTGGTCAGCCATATTCGCTTTCGGGCTGATCTCCAATGCCGGAAACAGGAGCGCAAACTGCGAGACAGAGGTCGCCCAGGACGTGATGGCATTCTGGGTGGCCTTCCTCCTAATCCACCTCAGGGGACCCGACACAATCACCGCCTTCTCCCTCGAGGACAACGCTCTGTGGCTCCGTCACCTCGTCGGGCTTATCGCCCAGGTTTTCGTGTTCTTGTACATATTCGTGAAATTGCTGAGCAACAGCGGGATCTTGACTCCCACCGTCCTGATATGCGTGGCCGGTGTGATTAAATACGGAGAGAGGACGAGGTCGCTGTATCTTGCAAGCTTGGAGAACTTGAAGACGTCGATCAAGAAGACTCCCAAACTAGGTGACGATGTAGATAGGGATGGTGAGGACGATGAGGCTCACTTCCCTACAGATATAAAACCGGCCATCCACTTTCACAAGATATTCAAGGGCCTAACTGTCGATATCATGCCGAATATTTCCGAGCGGAATGAGACCCGGGAGTTTATCTTGCAGAAAGATGCCGATGAGGTATTCCGCCTAATCTCGATCGAGCTTAATTTCTTGTACGAGGTTTTCTACACGAAAATCATGGCAGCAAACTCTGGGTGGGGAGTATTCACCCGTAGCATTGCCTCTTCGGGCACCCTGGCCGCCTTCATTTTGTTCTGCCTCGCAGATTAGGATGAGTTTCGCAAAGTTGACATTGCGATCACATATGCTTTGTTCGCTGGTGTTTTTGTTGTTGACGTGGCTAGCAGTGTGATGGTCTCAATTTCCGACTGGACGAATACCAACGAGCAGAAGTACTTCGTTTTTCAAGTCATCGGACAGGGAATTTTCCCTTACCTGGTTGGAGTAGCATTTTGCCTTCTCGTGGGTTTCTGCTTTGAGGGTTCTGCTTTCATAAGCCTCATGGACAGAGTCTGGTCGGAAAAGATGGGCTCTTTCAACCTTTTATCCCATTGCTTCAGAGAGTGTGCTCCTAGAAAATGTCGTAAACCAGGTAAAGTTCATCTTCGGCTACCCGGAATACTATTTCTAGAGTATGTGTTCACCGATCGATTGTCATCCGACTACAGGCTTTGTTTGGGAGAAACTTGCCGTTATGAGATCAACATCCAAGGAAGCCATTAATCCCGAGCTGTGGGGGCTAGTTTTCAAGGACCTCGAGAGGAAGGCCACAAATGCCACTGATGCAGAAACAATGTGTCGCGGGTGGATCCCGTTTCCGGTTCCATTTAAAATGAATATCCTCCCTTGACGATAAGGCTTCGGATTTTGAAAATATCGGAGTCGCCACTAACTTATTTTGAGTTCAAGTTAGAAAAACTATAGAGATTCGTTAAGGTTCGGGAATTAGGGATTACTTAATCGCATGCATCACAAAGAAAAGGGAGGCTTTAACCGTGTGTTCTCAATGTCTGAATTTATTTGAGCTCGGGTTTGGAAAAAGAAGTTGTTTGATTTATAAAAATGATTTCGAGCTCAATAATGCTTAAAATATCTACGTGAATCATTTTTAGAGAATATTTCTTAAAAGTTGATTTTGGGGCAAAAATGCAAACAACATAGATTGATTAATGCCCTTAACAGTTTCTACCCCAAAAAAATAAATTCAATGGAGAACCAGGTGTTGTACCGTTACTTGCTCTATATAGAACGCTCCCGTTAGCGTTTGTACCTCACGGTGCCGTTTTTAGAATAGGTTTACGGTGAACCTGGCGAGCCGCTGATGCCGTAACGTTGGTGAGTGCGAAGCCGTCTTCAGAGGGTCTTGATCTTCGGGAATCCAAATAACCCTCGAATGCTTCGTTATCTTGAATACGTTGAATGGGGTGCGTGCCTTGGTTGTCCGCAAGGCATGCCCCCGAGATGCCTGCGTAAAATCGAATAAACGAAGTAAACTGTTCGAAAATGGTTTTGAAACGGGATAAATTATCGTACGAGTTATTTTGACAAAAGATAACTAATTAATGCGAACTCTCAATAAATAACGATTACGGCCGTCGTTTATTTGTAAAGCAATTGAAAAGAAATAAATTCAAAGGGGTTTAAAAGAATTTTTAGAAAATGAATTTTAAAATATTAAAAATAAAACTTTGAAAGTCTAAAAACATTTTTTAGTGCCATACCATGAACACTTGCTAACGTTATGTGGCAAATTAAAAATCCTAAAAACGAGAGCGGACGAAATGGAATATGACCAATGTATATAAAAAAATGAGTTCTTTTAAAAAACATCTTTGCAAGCACGCTAGTGTAAAATATAACTAAAATAAACAAAGTAAAAAATAGTTTAAAATAACAAAGCCTTTACCTTCGGGGTTTTCAAGACCGGGGGTGAAGCTTCCTTCGAGAACAGGGAGTCGGAATAAGGCCTCGAGGACAGGGGAGCCGGGCGACTGATGTGGCACGTTGGGTTTCGAGGTTGCGAATCCGAGACGCTGGGACGAGAGGCTAGTGGGTGAGCGTCGGATTTTGGCCACTATGGCCGGATCTGGACAGTGAGGGCGATGTGGCGTCAGGCGAAGGCGGCATGGACGAGCTTGGCAAGGGCAATGTGGTGCCAGGTGGAAGGCAGGCGCGGAATGGGGCATTCATGTCCTCATCGAAGGAAACGGTAGAGGAGTCGTCGTCTTCTTCTTCCTCGTCGCAGTCGGAGAAGTACTGGTATGACGTCATCGACGTTTGGAGGAGGCAGGAGAGAGGCGCAGGGTTGTGAATCGTTGATGGTGGCTGCTGGGAACGTCGAGCGCAGGTTGCCCAGGTCGGAGGAAACAGAAGTGTAGCGGTCATCCTTGAGCTGCTAGTCGGTGAAGGCGGGTCGCCGCGCGGGTTCGCTGCTACCGGACTGGGTGACACCGTGGGTGGTGGACTTCCACGCCGTTGACCAGGGGACGGTGTTCTCCGATGGCAACGGTGACCTGGAGATCGGCCGAGAATTTTCAAGACAGCGAGATGTGCATCTTGAAGGACATTCCCATCGATTTCCAGTCGGGCAATTGGGAATTCAGGAAGATGTCCTGACTGTTTCTTTCCGAGCAAATCCCCGGGTCCGTGCAAGAGGAGATCCATATTAGCCAAGTGGAAGCCATCCGAGGAATTTTCCAACACCTTCAACAGGGTCAAACTGCTGGAAGTAGATGCTAAAAGAATACAACTAGACTTCCTCGTTCTTCTACCATTGCCAAAACAAGAGAGAAAAACAAAGCAACATCGGGCGTCTTTGTCGTATTTATAAAGAGACATGGAACGAATTTACCCGGGGATCGTTGTCGAATCCACGCGATTGGAGGATAACCGCTCCAGGAAGGGATTGCCTTCCGTTGGCGTATTCCAACTCAGATGGAGCTCATCGGCATCTCGGAGGAGTGATTGCTGTGATGGTTGCTGCTGCTGTTGCTGCCGCCGCTGTTGCTGTTGCTGCCGCCGCTGCTGCTGCCACTGCTGCTTGAACTGACAACAGTACTCTCCGAGGAGGACGAAGAAGTTATCCCCAAAGATGTCCCCGTGGAGAACTTGACGTCGGCAGATGAACCAAACAGGGAACTCCCAGATGAGGTGTTTGTGTTCCCAGCCAATCCACAAGAGAAAGTGGAGGCAGAAGAACCAAACTGAAAGGGAACCGTCTGGGGGGTGGAAGATGACAGCCCCAAACTGGACGTAGACGCAGGAATTTGAGAGGTTCCATTGGATACACCGAATGATATGGACCCTTGTGTATCAGATGTAGTGCCATTCGATGCTGGTACATTGAATCCAAAAATGCTACTCGTGTGTTATGGTTGGCAGAAGAGGACACTGAGAAAGGGTTCCCCAAAGCATTCACAGAGCCTGCGTCCCTCTTGTTCTGATCTTCAACAGGAGCAACGGCAGGGGTCTCAGGAGACATTGACGTCATTGATCCAAATTTGAAAGGAACTTGGACTGCAAAAGCTGGAGCTGACATTCCATCGCTGCCTCGATTACATAGGTGGGTTTGCTCCTCGGCATTGACGCAATCGCCTCCAGTTCCAGCTCTTGGATTGTGTTGATGATGACAATGTCCGAAGTCTTCTCGTCATCAAACACTGCTTGTATAAATTGAGCGCCCATGTTCGATGCATCAGGATCTTGTAAGTACGATGGCAAGTCCGTGGGTTTGATGGCCCGCACTCCTGGAATGTAGTCGATCAGGTCCTTACGATTTTCTTTGCAAGCGTAGTGTCCGTTTTGATCTTAGCCAGGTCACCCGAGCATGTGTAGAACGTATCTACTATCAGGAAGCTAATTGGTGGATCCGACCGCCATACGATCTTCTTCATCCCAAAATCGGCATGGGCAGGGAAAACGTGGATGTGTGTCTTAAAGTTTTGGCCGATATTCTTCATCCGATCATACTCTACAGGCAATCCATCGTCGATGATCTCGTAGCGTATGTCGAGCCCCGCCCTACGAGCTCCCTCAAAGATGTCCTGATCGTTTTGCTTGTCAGGGAAATCAACAGAGTTGATGTCGCGGAAGCCGCCGTTGCTGGTCGCGAACAATAAAAAAAATGTAGAAAGAATCAAAGTAGAGAAATTCGCCTAATCATACGGAAGTAAAGGAAAGAATTTACCGGATTATTGGGTAGCATGAGTCGCGGACGGAGTCGTTGAGCGTCTTTGGTAGCGACGAAGTCTCGATTTTCTTTCAAGCGTTCCTTTCTTCTCCCTTCTTCGGTCTTTCTGAATAATTCCCCCCTGAGTATCTATGTGTAACTATTTATTATATTTTATTGAACCTTTTTATGATTTTTTCCTAGAGTTTTGTGGATCTTTGTTGATCTTTGATGATTTTCTTATGATTTTTATGGATTTTAAAAGATTTTTGATGATTTTTATTGATTTTAAAAGATTTGCAATCTTTTAGTGTTTTGTGAAGATTTTCTATTTTTTTTAATGTTTTTTGTGTTTTTTTTGTAGAATAAAAAATTGGGTTATGACAATTGCCCCTCTTTGTGAGAATGTTTGGTAAAATGTTCGAGCAAAGAATTATTAAGAACCCAATTTTTTGGAAAGGATCACTAGGGCATCGCGTTTGTTAATAAACGCTTGACCAGAAATGGCGTCGCACATGTTAGAAAATTCATAACCAAAAGCCGGTGAAAAGAGGTGTAGCGTTTGTACGAACGCTCAACCAGGAGGATTGAAAATGGTGTCGCGTTTGTACGAACGCTTAACAAGGAAAATTGAAAATGGTGTCGCGTTTGTACGAACGCTTAACCAGAAAAATTGAAAATGGTATCGCGTTGGTACGAACGCTTAACCAAATTGAAGGTGGTGTCGCGTTTGTACCAACGCTTAACCGAATTGAAGGTGGTGTCGCGTTTGTACGAACGCTTAACCGAAAAGAATGTGGTGTCGCGTTTGTACGAACGCTTAACCGAAAAGAAGGTGGTGTCGCGTTTGTGCGAACGCTTAACCGAAGAGAGGGTGGTGTCGCGTTTGTACGAACGCTTAACCGAAGAGAGGGTGGTGTCGCGTTTGTACGAACGCTTAACCGAATTGAAGGTGGTGTCGCGTTTGTACGAACGCTTAACCGAATTGAAGGTGACTTTGCGTTTGTTAGTAAACGCTCGGTCGAATGGCTTCGCGTTTGTTAATAAACACTTAGCCGAACTGGAAGTGGTATAACGTTTGTTCGTAAACGTTTAACCAACTGGAAGGTATCGCGCTTGTTAGTAAGCGCTTTACCGAATGGTGTCGCATTTGTCAGTAAATGCTTAACCAACTTGAAATGACGTTGCGTTTGTTAGTAAACGCTTAGTCGAATGGCGTCGCGTTTGTTAGTAAACGCTTAGCCGAACTGGAAGTGGTATAACGTTTGTTAGTAAACGTTTAACCGACTGGAAGGTATCGCGCTTGTTAGTAAGCGCTTAACCGAAAGGAATGTGACGTAGCGTTTGTTTGTAAACGCTTAGTCGAATAGCGTCGCGTTTGTTAATAAACGCCTAGCCGGATGGTATTGCGTTTGTTCGCGCTTTACCGAATTGAAAATTGATATCGCGTTTATAGATAAACGCTAAGTCGAGTGGCATAGCGTTTGTTCGCGCTTAGCCAGATGGTATAGCGTTTGTTCGCGCTTTACCGAATTGAAAATTGACATCGCGTTTGTAAATAAACGCTCAGTCGAGCGGCATAGCGTTTGTTCGCGCTTAGCCAGATGGTATAGCGTTTGTTCGCGCCTTACCGAATTGAAAATTGACATCGCGTTTGTAAATAAACGCTCAGTCGAGTGGCATAGCGTTTGTTCGCGCTTAGCCAGATGGTATAGCGTTTGTTCGCGCTTTACCGAATTGAAAATTGACATCGCGTTCGTAAATAAACGCTAAGTCGAGTGGCATAGCGTTTGTTCGCGCTTAGCCAGATGGTATAGCGTTTGTTCGCGCTTTACCGAATTGAAAATTGACATCGCGTTTGTAAATAAACGCTCAGTCGAGCGGCATAGCGTTTGTTCGCAAACACTTGCCGAGTTGAATTGAGAAATGGCTAACTTGACTTGAAAGTACTGTCACACCACAAAAGTGCTTAACAGTAGTGAAGGTCATACCTTAGCATAAAGGCTTGAGTCTTGAAATCATGAAGTATGCTTGGGATTGTGGCGATCTCCTCTGTGTACTTCTTGCTAAAATGTTGACTGCGGATGATATGAATGCTGGATGTTCTATATGCATGTGCAAAAATTTCGTTTTCACTTTTTTTTTTTTGAAAAATAGAAACTCTTGTGCGATAGAGAATAAAGAAAGGTCTTTCTTACATCTCTCAAGGCTCACTCAAATATGTTCCTATGCTATAAGAGTGGGAAGTTCGATTCCTTTGAAATGAATGCTCAAGGGCTAGTCGAAAGAGACTTTGATTCTGGTTGTAATGTAGGCTTGGTGTAAGACCATATTTATAGAAGGCTTGATCTTTAAAAAAGAAAGCAAGTCAAAGAATCTCATCAAATAAAACTCAAAATGCAAGGACGTCACCTTTAAGCATGGTTCTCCCAATGTGGACTTGCTCATCGACACAATACTCAAGTGTATGGGCATGATGGCATATGAGAGTGTGAGTTCGCGGAGAAATGTCATAGAAGAATAATTTTCTCTATCTTTTCCCACGGAAGACGAGGCTTCTGAATTTAAAGCGGTTTGCCCAGATTGACAAATCGAGATCAGGGTTCTCAAACTTTTGTCCCTTTTTTTCTGACATTTTGCTTTTGCGACCGTCTTTTGGCCCTTGTGTCTAAATTTGCTTTTTCTTTGAATGATATGAAAGGGCTCTCTTTTCTTTTTTTGGCTTGTTTGCCCCTGTCTCATTTTTATTTTCATTCATTTTTTTTTGAAATATTCAACGGGCTCGGTTCTCCGGAATTGTTCATGGATGTAGTGGAATGGTTGAAAGATGGTAGAGTATTGTGTCGACTTACGAGATCCATAGGGATGTACTTCACACTCAAACTTGAGGAAGTAACGCATCTCCATCTGAGTCTTATTCGGAAATCTAGACTGCAGAACTCCTTTTACCTCGATGTGAGGCGACTCTTTGACTTGAAAGGGGAATTGTGTTTCGAAAAATCTCCACTTTGGCTAGGAATGGCTAGCAATGGTAAAGTGTTTGGGGATAAGAAAGAATGCTCGATGTCATCCTAGTTAGAGCATTTTCCGTCAAAGGGATTTCCTTCCCACTCCGATGCTATCATGTCTGGATTTCTCACAAGTGTTTGCACTCAACTCTCGAAAAGGGTATGTGTTTGGGGATAGGCTTGCCTTTCTATCTCTAGCACACAAGTGTTCCGCTAGGGAAAGTGTTTCAAAATTTTTTTGAATAAAATTGTTTAGTGAGAATGCATGACAAATGAACATAACACATGTTTAATGAAATGAGAATTTTACCTGTGATGTTCGCCTTGACTTGATGCCCTGTAGGGAAAGAGAGGATGTACAATCAAATTCAATGTTAGAAAAATTTTAAACTTGGAACGATACTTTTCTTTACCGGTTCCCTGACGACGCGTGCTCGTTGCCCCAGTAAAGGCCTCTGCAAAAGAAATGAACCGTTGATTAGTTTTTGATTTTGTAATATATGAGCTGGAACGATACTTCCTTTACTGGTTACCCGAGGCGATTGATCGTTGCCCCAGTTAAAGTATCTGCGAAGAAAGATAACATTGATTAGTTTCTAATTTATTGTGATTTAAATTAGAACGATACTTGCTTTCACCGTTTATTCAACATGGGTTTCGAGCCCCATAGGTTGAGTCTTCTAGGTTGATTTTTCTAGTTCGTAGGTCCTGAAACAAATCGACCGACTGGGATGGAACAACTCCGTCCATCTTTATTAGGGTGAGAGCGCTCTTGCAGGTATTTGCTTGACCACATAAGGACTGTCGTAGTTGCGGAAGAACTTTCCTCGGGAATCCTTAACATTCGAAAGAATCTTCTTTAGAATCATGTCACTAGGCTTGCATGCATCGACGTGACTTTGTGGAAAGGCATCTGATGTGCAGCGGATTGTTGCTTCTTTGGGTTCTTCATGACGTTTGAGTTCTTGTTCAAAGCCGTAATAATCATCAAGCCACTTCTGGTCATGCGTCGAGTCATCATGTTGTTCTTCATATGGATCTTCATATCCGCCTAAAGCGCTATCATCCCTAATGCTTGATGAATTGTTCAAACCGGCACTTGTTCCCAACTAGTGGTTATCGATCATCGAATGTCTGATGAGAGGGGGAGTGGAATTTGTAGACATTCTCATATTGGGCAGTGTTGTGTCCGTCAGAGAGAGTCCTGAGCTAGCCATGTGTACCGTTTGGCTTCGTAGCTCGAACGGGCTTGTCCTTGGGAGATTAATTTTGGTACCTTACAATTAAAAATTGTATTAATGAAAATAAATAAATGAGGAGGATGCAAACGACGTGGTATGCGACATACGAATGAGCAACCATGCTTGACACGTCTTTCGGACCAAGGGATTTTTCGTGAATTCTAAATGAAAATTTCTGAATCGGTCGTCTACGCTCTGGATGTGTGAAGGAGCTGCAGGTATGTCATGACTCAATTGAGGAAGCTAACTATTTTCGACTTAAGTATGACATCATTAATTTCGATCGCCTCTGAAAAGGATGAGTTTTTAGCTTAACGAAGGAACTCTCAAGTTAGTGTCACCTCCTTCTCTTTGGATCGGTCGAGAGAAACATAATGGTATGCCGCTGTTTTCGAGACGATGCTGTAAGACATACTTAACGTTCTCGTTCTTACCATGACCTGTGAAAGTGTAATAACCTCGAAAGGGAGGACATAAATTGTCCCTTCGAACTAAATAAAAGCATACGTGGGTCTGTTTCCTTCGTCAAGCCTATCGCTGCTGCTGCTCGCTTCTGCTTCTGTCTTCACTCCCTGTTTGGATCGTGTGTTTTGTTGTTGTTGCAGTATCCTCTGCTCTCGAGAAGCGGGAAGTTCAACCGGATGATCTATGAGGCCCATGACCCGGAGCTCAGTAAGGTTGTGCTGGACGACCTACCAGGTGGGCCAGAGTCCTTTGAGCTTGCTGCAAAGTTCTGCTATGGGATCGCAGTTGATCTAACAGCAGCCAACATCTCGGGCCTGCATTGCACGGCGGAGTATCTTGAGATGACGGAGGACCTAGAGGAAGGCAACCTGATGTTCAAGACATGGGCAGAGAACACAAGGAAGACGCCGAAGGTCTCGAGCCCGAAGTGGAGTGGCGACGTCAAGGAGTTGAGCCCCAGCAGAAACGTGCAGGTCCCACCAGACTGGTGGTTCGAGGATGTCTCAATCCTTAGGATCGACCATTTCGTGAGGGTGATCACAGCAATAAAGGTGAAAGGGATGAGACTTGGTCTAAATAGGGAAAAAGTAGAGAGGCATGACCCTCTTTCTCCAATGTCCTAAACTCTTTCTCAGACGAAAAAATTATTATTGCTCCATGGAGTGATCCCATTTACCCTCGCTATAAGAATGATACAACCAAGCAAACGCGTGATCACAATTCACCTATCATAGTCGAAATGGCGAAATTTAAGTGCGTGACTTTTTTCAATCGAAACATCTCGTAAAATGCTTTGTCCGATCCACGACTAATTGTATTTTACGAAACGAGCCAGAAATTTCTTATACCTGGTGAGCCCTTAAGATGAGGTAAAACGAAATCAAGTATTCTTACCTGATGCGAAATACTTTCCTAACAAAGGCAATGTGTATAACGTCAGCTGGACTGGGTCGCAACCCCAATAACCTCTATTACAAGAGTTGGATCGAAACACGTCGATTGGAGATGCTCGGGGCGGCGTCGTCCATGGCGAAACCCTCACGAAAGACCTCGAAAGAGAAATCCCGAGAAAGCTCCCACGCGACTTCCTTTTGCATTTCTAAAGTTTTCCTTTACCTTGATAGGAAATCACGACACTTGCTTTTGAATTGCTTCTTTTATTTTTTATGTTGGTGGTTTGATGAGGTTTGTCAACTACATGATTGGTGGGTGTCGAGTCTGTCAAGCTCTTTTCTTGGACCTTATAATGATTGCGAGCACTTGTTTTAATTGTCCAAGTAGTTTCTGTAAAATGTAGATTGCGACTAATTCGATCAAATACATTATTTACTAGCTTTATTGAATTAGACAATCAATGGTAGGTCGTCTTTAGGCTGAGCGTGAGGTAGATGGGAGGCTCCTTTCCAATGCTAGACGTTGGTGCTTGAAGGTTGCAACCATGAGATCGTATTCGTTGAGGTCGATGATCGGACAAGTAAACTCGATGATCCGCGGCTGCTCCCACTCTTTATGGATTTGTAAGTCGTCCGTGTAGAAAGACTTGTGAAGATGCTGATGTGGTGGAACTTTTGGGAATCCTCTGAATTGGTGCGCGACTCGGATGGGTACATAATAAGAACTCCCATGAAGACCGAGAATCGGTATATAGGCGCTTCTCTTAACTGCAAGCATGATCGGACCTGTCTTAAAATGTCAAGACATATGGAAAAAATGGTTACTCGTAAGGCTTTTGAAGAAAGACCTCCAGTGTGTGAATCCCTTGGGGGGAAGAGATATGCGGCGAGAAAAGTGTCGCAATAAATCTTGATCATGAAGATATTTATAGGCACTAATCCCTAAGTGAGAAGAAAACCATGCTAGGAGAAGAGGCAAGCAAAACGTTATGTCGTGATTACGAACTCCTCCTCGAGCTTGGATATTGATCCTCGTGAGGTCACTGAGTGTTTCGCCGAGGATAGTGGGGATGAAGGGTTTGCCCGATAATAATGCTCTTGTGATATGGACAGCCCGTGCATGAATTGAACGCTTGGTAAATGGAAAGATAATCATCCCAACGACGGCAAGAATGAAAGCCTAGGCAGACAATTGACCTTCTTCATTTTCAGCCACGTAAACACTCCTTTCACAGAGAAGAAGCTCTTCAATATTCACATGGCTATGAGAGGTAATTAGTAACGATGCTACAGTCGGGGTAACATTGAGAACAATTGGAAGATCATTCTTACGCTCTAGAGGCAGAAAACCAGGGATGTGGGGGAGTCACGCAAGCTGGATATACTCCTCTAATGTTGGTGATAACTCAAAGTCTCCGAACTTGAACGAAAAAGTGTTCGCATCCCATTTTTCTAGTAAGTTACGTAGGAATCCTAAATCTAATTCAATATCAATGAGGTCAACAAGGCTTCCTAGCTTTGTCCGAACAAAATCTTGCTCAGACGAGTATAAATGTTTGAACCAATCTTTTAGCGCGTGGCCGGGTGAAAAATTACGTGTCAAGTTTATTATAGGCATCCTGAATTTAGAGAAATAGATCCGAAAGACATGTCAAGAATGTGCTTAAAATGAAAACGGAATAATATATGCCAATTGCTAAAATGGATGCAAGCGCACAATGCATATGAATAAATTTAGCAAGAGAAAAGAACAACCTCCTTCACCGAACCGAGCTAGGTTAAACAACACATAGAAAAGAAGGGGTTAGAGTAAGATAAAAAAAAAAACGAGTTATGAAATCATGCAGAGGATAACCCATCAAGTGATTCTATCTACCGTCTTGGATGTGGCTTGGACCCGTTCATTAACCGTGAACGGAGAAATCCGAGTCTGGGTCCATTTTAAATGAAAGGACTCGGATGTTCGTCCGGCGGTAAACAGGTGGGTACCCACCTAAAGGTAGAGGCAAACGGCCAATACCCGTCGGCATATGGTATACCCGAACTAATCCTATGGCGCCCGGGATGAAGGCTCATGTAACAGGAAAGAACAAGCATTGAAAAATATGTGACATCAAACAATACATGCACAGAAATATATTGTTAGAGTCATAACAGTTTGTATGGCTTTCAAACACATGCCTATCTAGACTGGCTTTTGACTCACCCTCGGACGAAGGGTGAGTTGGTATATGCCGCAGGTAAAGAGGTAGACAACCTCTCTCATATGGCAGGTATACCCCTAAACTTAGGTGTCCCTGGGTTTTAGGACGACTCACTACATGCCTAGCAGAGACAATCGGAAAAGTAAAGCGCAAACACACTCCACATAAAGCTAGGCTGCCCCCCAATTTTGAAATCGATTTTTCGACCCTAATCCTCTAGAAAATTACCCAAGTGTCCCCAGCGGAGTCGCCAAATCTGTCGCGGGTGGATCCCGTTTCCGGTTCCATTTAAAATGAATATCCTCCCTTGACGATAAGGCTTCGGATTTTGAAAATATCGGAGTCGCCACTAACTTATTTTGAGTTCAAGTTAGAAAAACTATAGAGATTCGTTAAGGTTCGGGAATTAGGGATTACTTAATCGCATGCATCACAAAGAAAAGGGAGGCTTTAACCGTGTGTTCTCAATGTCTGAATTTATTTGAGCTCGGGTTTGGAAAAAGAAGTTGTTTGATTTATAAAAATGATTTCGAGCTCAATAATGCTTAAAATATCTACGTGAATCATTTTTAGAGAATATTTCTTAAAAGTTGATTTTGGGGCAAAAATGCAAACAACATAGATTGATTAATGCCCTTAACAGTTTCTACCCCAAAAAAATAAATTCAATGGAGAACCAGGTGTTGTACCGTTACTTGCTCTATATAGAACGCTCCCGTTAGCGTTTGTACCTCACGGTGCCGTTTTTAGAATAGGTTTACGGTGAACCTGGCGAGCCGCTGATTCCGTAACGTTGGTGAGTGCGAAGCCGTCTTCAGAGGGTCTTGATCTTCGAGAATCCAAATAACCCTCGAATGCTTCGTTATCTTGAATACGTTGAATGGGGTGCGTGCCTTGGTTGTCCGCAAGGCACGCCCCCGAGATTCCTGCGTAAAATCGAATAAACGAAGTAAACTGTTCGAAAATGGTTTTGAAACGGGATTAATTATCGTACGAGTTATTTTGACAAAAGATAACTAATTAATGCGAACTCTCAATAAATAACGATTACGGCCGTCGTTTATTTGTAAAGCAATTGAAAAGAAATAAATTCAAAGGGGTTTAAAAGAATTTTTAGAAAATGAATTTTAAAATATTAAAAATAAAACTTTGAAAGTCTAAAAACATTTTTTAGTGCCATACCATGAACACTTGCTAACGTTATGTGGCAAATTAAAAATCCTAAAAACGAGAGTGGACGAAATGGAATATGACCAATGTATATAAAAAAATGAATTCTTTTAAAAAACATCTTTGCAAGCACGCTAGTGTAAAATATAACTAAAATAAACAAAGTAAAAAATAGTTTAAAATAACAAAGCCTTTACCTTCGGGGTTTTCAAGACCGGGGGTGAAGCTTCCTTCGAGAACAGGGAGTCGGAATAAGGCCTCGAGGACAGGGGAGCCGGGCGACTGATGTGGCACGTTGGGTTTCGAGGTTGCGAATCCGAGACGCTGGGACGAGAGGCTAGTGGGTGAGCGTCGGATTTTGGCCACTATGGCCGGATCTGGACAGTGAGGGCGATGTGGCGTCAGGCGAAGGCGGCATGGACGAGCTTGGCAAGGGCAATGTGGTGCCAGGTGGAAGGCAGGCGCGGAATGGGGCATTCATGTCCTCATCGAAGGAAACGGTAGAGGAGTCGTCGTCTTCTTCTTCCTCGTCGCAGTCGGAGAAGTACTGGTATGACGTCATCGACGTTTGGAGGAGGCAGGAGAGAGGCGCAGGGTTGTGAATCGTTGATGGTGGCTGCTGGGAACGTCGAGCGCAGGTTGCCCAGGTCGGAGGAAACAGAAGTGTAGCGGTCATCCTTGAGCTGCTAGTCGGTGAAGGCGGGTCGCCGCGCGGGTTCGCTGCTACCGGACTGGGTGACACCGTGGGTGGTGGACTTCCACGCCGTTGACCAGGGGACGGTGTTCTCCGATGGCAACGGTGACCTGGAGATCGGCCGAGAATTTTCAAGACAGCGAGATGTGCATCTTGAAGGACATTCCCATCGATTTCCAGTCGGGCAATTGGGAATTCAGGAAGATGTCCTGACTGTTTCTTTCCGAGCAAATCCCCGGGTCCGTGCAAGAGGAGATCCATATTAGCCAAGTGGAAGCCATCCGAGGAATTTTCCAACACCTTCAACAGGGTCAAACTGCTGGAAGTAGATGCTAAAAGAATACAACTAGACTTCCTCGTTCTTCTACCATTGCCAAAACAAGAGAGAAAAACAAAGCAACATCGGGCGTCTTTGTCGTATTTATAAAGAGACATGGAACGAATTTACCCGGGGATCGTTGTCGAATCCACGCGATTGGAGGATAACCGCTCCAGGAAGGGATTGCCTTCCGTTGGCGTATTCCAACTCAGATGGAGCTCATCGGCATCTCGGAGGAGTGATTGCTGTGATGGTTGCTGCTGCTGTTGCTGCCGCCGCTGTTGCTGTTGCTGCCGCCGCTGCTGCTGCCACTGCTGCTTGAACTGACAACAGTACTCTCCGAGGAGGACGAAGAAGTTATCCCCAAAGATGTCCCCGTGGAGAACTTGACGTCGGCAGATGAACCAAACAGGGAACTCCCAGATGAGGTGTTTGTGTTCCCAGCCAATCCACAAGAGAAAGTGGAGGCAGAAGAACCAAACTGAAAGGGAACCGTCTGGGGGGTGGAAGATGACAGCCCCAAACTGGACGTAGACGCAGGAATTTGAGAGGTTCCATTGGATACACCGAATGATATGGACCCTTGTGTATCAGATGTAGTGCCATTCGATGCTGGTACATTGAATCCAAAAATGCTACTCGTGTGTTATGGTTGGCAGAAGAGGACACTGAGAAAGGGTTCCCCAAAGCATTCACAGAGCCTGCGTCCCTCTTGTTCTGATCTTCAACAGGAGCAACGGCAGGGGTCTCAGGAGACATTGACGTCATTGATCCAAATTTGAAAGGAACTTGGACTGCAAAAGCTGGAGCTGACATTCCATCGCTGCCTCGATTACATAGGTGGGTTTGCTCCTCGGCATTGACGCAATCGCCTCCAGTTCCAGCTCTTGGATTGTGTTGATGATGACAATGTCCGAAGTCTTCTCGTCATCAAACACTGCTTGTATAAATTGAGCGCCCATGTTCGATGCATCAGGATCTTGTAAGTACGATGGCAAGTCCGTGGGTTTGATGGCCCGCACTCCTGGAATGTAGTCGATCAGGTCCTTACGATTTTCTTTGCAAGCGTAGTGTCCGTTTTGATCTTAGCCAGGTCACCCGAGCATGTGTAGAACGTATCTACTATCAGGAAGCTAATTGGTGGATCCGACCGCCATACGATCTTCTTCATCCCAAAATCGGCATGGGCAGGGAAAACGTGGATGTGTGTCTTAAAGTTTTGGCCGATATTCTTCATCCGATCATACTCTACAGGCAATCCATCGTCGATGATCTCGTAGCGTATGTCGAGCCCCGCCCTACGAGCTCCCTCAAAGATGTCCTGATCGTTTTGCTTGTCAGGGAAATCAGCAGAGTTGATGTCGCGGACGCCGCCGTTGCTGGTTGCGAAAAATAAAAAGAAAGTAAAAAGAATCAAAGTAGAGAAATTCGCCTAATCATACGGAAGTAAAGGAAAGAATTTACCGGATTATTGGGTAGCATGAGTCGCGGACGGAGTCGTTGAGCGTCTTTGGTAGCGACGAAGTCTCGATTTTCTTTCAAGCGTTCCTTTCTTCTCCCTTCTTCCGTCTTTCTGAATAATTCCCCCCTGAGTATCTATGTGTAACTATTTATTATATTTTATTGAACCTTTTTATGATTTTTTCCTAGAGTTTTGTGGATCTTTGTTGATCTTTGATGATTTTCTTATGATTTTTATGGATTTTAAAAGATTTTTGATGATTTTTATTGATTTTAAAAGATTTGCAATCTTTTAGTGTTTTGTGAAGATTTTCTATTTTTTTTAATGTTTTTTGTGTTTTTTTTGTAGAATAAAAAATTGGGTTATGACACAATGAGACAAGTATATGAAGCAAGGGGAGATTGGGCGATTGAAGAAAGTTTATGTCACGAATTGCTACCTTACATCAACGATTTCGAGTATGACAATACTCTTCTAATCTGGCACGTCGCTACCGAGATCTGTTACAACATTGAGGGCGACGTTGGCTATGCTGCCGACATGAAGATGTACAGTAAGATTTTGTCGGATTACGTGATGTATTTACTGGTCAATCAGCCGAAGTTGTTGTCTGCGGTGGTCGGAATTAGCCATGTAAAATACGAAGACACCTGCGTGGAGATGAAGCTACTGGGGAGGAAATTTGGGGCTTCAACCATGCAGGAGTTTTGCAAGCTGATCCTCCAGGAACATGCCAGTGTCACTGAACCGGCACTCGAAGTGAAGCATTGTGCGCACTCTGTATTAAACGACGCGTGCAGCTTGGTCCGATTAATAGGAGGGAACAACAAGAGGTGGGAGATCTTCTTCAAGGTGGATGGAGCTAATGTCATATGCAGCCGGACACTGCAAAGCGGACTGTTGGATCGTTCAGGAACACTAAGAGGGGGGTGAATTAGTGTTTTTCACTTTTTCGTCCTTTCTTGGTGTAAGCGGAAGCGTACAACAGATGATCACTCCTGGCAACGGTCAGCTCCTCACACAATGGACGTCTTCTCATTTCCAGCAGAATGATGCTTATCCTCAGCAGTTGGCAGCTCAATGGATTCCACACAGCTCGTTGTCGCTTAATATAATCCTGACTTATCAAAGAACACAGACAACATTCAGTTAGAGTATAAATCCTCACAGATAATTCCTTACAATGAAGAATAGCTTCTCAGAGAGTAGCTCGTTTCTGTTTCACAGCGAAGGATTGCTTCAGCACTTAGTCGTTCAGCAGAGGATTTCCACACAGATCTTGTCTCTCCTTAAGATAAGCCTGCACTTGCTTAAGAGACAACTACAAAGTTGAATTACAAAGATCACAAAGACAGAAACCACAAAGATCACAAAGAAAACCACAAAGACACTTAGAAGGTATCCGTCCTACACTCAGTTCGGACGTGCATGGTTACCACAGCCGTGACTCACTGCATTGCACACCCAGTGCCTAGGGTGGAATTTTCCGATCCGTTGGCTTCCACGCAACCTGCTTTACTAACCGTCTGTATCAGGCGTTCAAGACTTCTGCACAGCACCCCTGTGCTCGGGAGGAACTCTTTCCACTCCGGCGGCGTTCCCAACTCCTACTCTACCCTGCAGTCACGAGACTTCTGGCGCGCACCCGCAAGTGCGTGTCTAACTGCTCAAACTCTGTAGGCTCGAGACTTCCCTGCGAAAAGACACGACAAGAACGGCTTCTTGCCGATGGGTTAGCAACTGGTTACTGAATTCAGAGCAGGTATTCACTTAGCTTCCCTCAGACTATTCGCCAGCCGCTCGTTGAACGCACCGAGGACACCTAGTCCCTCTCAGACGATCAAAGAATCTGACCTCAGCCCCTTGACACTCTCACACGCAGCTTGCAAGAGAAAGAACTAGGAGACACTTAGCACATTCCGCTCTCCGTCGACGCACAAAGCTCACTTAGACCACTTAGACCACTTAGACCACACAGACGCACACAGGCTCTTGATTCTGTCGTCACTGGTCTGGTTATAAAGGAGAAGAAACGACGGAAATCGTCTAGGCAATCAACAAGATTTATTGCCAAAACTAGCAGCGAGGACACAGCAACGGTCTGCTCAACGTTTGTTGTCCCATAGAAGGAAAGATCCAACGGTAACTTCCTTCAATCGTATCAATTAGATAATTTATTTCCAATCTATATTATCTAATCATTATCTTATTTAATCGATTGTGATGATCAAATATATTTAATTTGATATTTTCTCCCATTACAGCGAGACGTTGCTGCAGGGAATCAGAAGGATATTTTGTTTCCAAAAATAACAATTGGAAAGATAATCCCAATATATATATTGTTGCCTAAGTGCTTATGATAAGATCATTAGGCTACATTAAATGAACCTAGACGCTCAGACTAATAATCTGAGATAGATTAAAATAAATCTTAAATTAAATCGTGGTTATCAAAAATATGTTTCCATATTTTCAACGTCTATGCGTAAAATCACAGTAACATCGTATTGGAACACAGTAATATATAACTGCTACTAGCTGTGGATCAACAACGCATTGCTCAAGCTCATCACTAAGGATGAACACACAACTTGTGAATCGTTACTACTGACCACCAGTAGCGCATTGCTTAAGTTCATCATCAAAACCAGGTCAACACGGACTCGCACGCGCGGTTGCTGAGCGAAGGTGGCGAGTTCATCACTGTAATACCTCAAATATCTAGGCTAGAAATTACCTTTCCTATTTTCAAGAATATTTCTTTTGATTCCTTGCATTCACTAAATTTCCCTTCCTAAATGGAAGCACATACACACGTTACAGAAGTTGCAGAGATAGATTGAAACGCTTCTCCCTTTAAACGTTTCAACTTGCAAACGTTATATTCTACTTCCCTATATAGAAGACACACACACACGTAAAGAAAATGGGGACAGAGATGGACGTACAAAAAAAAAGCTCCCCCCTCTAAGCGTTCTTGGAACTTTCCCTTTCCTCCCGACGAGCCTCTCGACTAAGGTAAGCTCATGGAGCAACGGAGACCCCCAACCAGCCTTACCGCGGAGGACACGTTCCGGCTTCACAAGTCGATGGTTGTGGCAAGAAGAAACAACCACAACCCCGGACAACCTCCGACGTCTTCCCTTCGCCGTCTCCATGCTCGAGGCCATCTCTCCGGCATCTAGGATCTGCCCTCCCTCGTCTAGAGACGAGGAGGACTCAACTACCACATTTCGTAACCTCGTAGCTTCGCGGGAGGGCTCCCTTGTTGCTTTGAAGTTTTCTTGTTTGCGCAGCCGCAAGGATTGGACAGCCGAGAACCAACTCACGAAGACATCTTGTGGTCGTCAAAATAGGCCAAGACTCTCACATCCCCTTCCCTTCACACGTCCTAGCATGTTGGGATGTGTTGCAGCCCTCACATCGAGTCAAAATAGCTCGGTAAGTCCAAACATGTTTCGGATCTGTCTGCGCAGCCTTCGGTTTTTGCTGTATATCTTTTTGTGAACTTATTGAAATCACGCGAAACAACTTGCATTTGATTCCTAACTTAAATATGGTTCTAAGGACACCAACCAAGCTAAATTTGAGTTCCTAACCTAAGATTTTCGAATGAAACATTGTACTGGTTACAAACGACCGAGTTTCACATGTTTGGACATGACCGTTCGTATTTTTGCCATACGTCGAACTTTAAATATACTCCAGACATGTCACACTAGCTATATATGATATTTCATGTACAAATTTTTAGTGGTTTTAAAATGACATGGCATTTACATATGAATGGAGTGTTTTCGAAGAATCCGAAGACTTATAGGCTCGGATCTGCGTGTCGACAGTCCACTCTTTTACTCATAACATTCTTTTTTGAAAATTGTATTGACCTAAAACTTGCGCCATTAGATGCCTGACTTCAAGAGCTTTTTTCTGAGTATAAGTAAGCTTATTTTCGTGTACTAAGCTAAAAGTTATACACGTTTTTCTAAAAGGCAGCAAAACTGTCGGAGCTCGGATCTGCATGTGGACATCTCACTCTTTCGTTCATAACTTTCGTTACAAACCTTAGATTGACTTGAAACTTGTACTATTGGATTACTGACTCGAAGAGCTTTCTTCCAAGTATAAATATATACATTTTCATGAGTTGAGCAGAAAGTTATGCATTTTTTTTGAAAGGCTCTAAAGCTGCTGCGGTTGAGAATCATTCAATTACGCATGATTTTTCATCATGTCTTGAACTTGCTTGATGTCATTGAAGGTCGATGGGCTCAAACACATATTGGAGGTCGATGGGCTCAAACACCTCACATCGTTGGCTTCCATTTTCCAACTTCAAGATGATGTACGGTGGACCATAGTAAAAACGCTCCGGACGTCCCCAACCAACAAATCGAAGGTACAAAGGGGAGGTGCGGGCCTCCCCGAATTACTCATTTACACATGTAACGGGCAGCGGGCCCAAGTGCATAGGCCCGCAGTCACCACCCTTCCCCGCTCTCTTTTATCTAAATTATTGTTTGTGAGTGTTGTGGTGCATGTTGTTAGGCCTCCTTAGGATTTTTGTCGCATGTGACTGTTAAACAAATACACATGAGTTCGGGCCCAAAAAGCCTGAATCGGGTCCAACGCCCGTTAACCAAAAGCAAACTTTTGGAGCAAACACAATCTCTTCGCATGTTTAGATGTAAGAGTTAGTAATTAGGAATCCCCGAATCTAGTCTGGTTTTCCAACTTAAACAAAGCTTTTAAATAAGTCAGTGGCGACTCCGTAATAGTTTACCTAGGTTAAACAACAATACATTTTTTTACGAAGTCATTTTGGATGAGGGACTGACGACACGAGCCGCTCTTGGAACCTCCTAAAGCTCGGGCCATGCACTTCTTTTCGCCCGTCGCCTCTTAAGGAGCATGGAGACTATCGGCGAAGAGTCTGGGCAGACCCGGTCAGGAATCGAAGGAGAGACCACCCTGGTCTTTTCCGCAGCGTTCGACGCTCGAGTCGCGACGCCGATCGGAAGACTCTAGGGGAGCGGGCCCGGATCCTCGGATCGTCCGAACCGCTGCGCTCGTGCTAGGCCGGAAGGCGCGCGTACATCCCGGATGGCGACTCCGCTGGGGAACTTGGCATGTGGATTCCTTTCGAACACTCTTAATCCACATGCGGAGAGGAGTTCTTGTTTGTGTGTGTAATTGCTTGGCTCGGTGCCCTTTGTATGCTCTTATGGTTGTGTTTGTTTACTGCTTTCCTAGGCATATCTAGGAATGCCCAAACCCGGGGCTAGGATGTTTAGGGGGGTCACCGAAAGGCTTAGCCTGCTGCTATTTGCGGTATGGTTTTTGGCCGGGGCCCCGCCTTCCTTAGCCCAAGGGAGGTTTAGAAACCTTCATCCGAGAGTCTAGCATTGATTGCCCACTACAGGTACCAGACGCCGCACGTGCATTTGTCTGTTACTGAGTGACTGCTACTTGTGCAGGGACAGGTGTCAGGTACGCTTTGTCTGCTATAACTGTAAAACTAACAATGCTCGTTTTGCAGTTGGGTCGAGCTTATTACAATGGGCTTCAAGAAGCCTCTTTTGTCTTATTACCCTACCTAATGTTACTGCCAATTGCATATCATACATTTGGGCAACCACATGAGTGTCTGTCTAATTACAGTTTTCAAATTAACAAATCATTTACAATAATTGTTTCATGACATTATTGCATTTCATTTGTAAATGCATACACATATATGAGTGCGATTAAGCAACAACAAAACTTATCATGCATCGATTACATTATTGCATTCTCTCTATTTTCCTTCCGAGGTTTAATTCTCCAACATGGCTCCTCGAACGGGACTAGGGACAAAACATGACATTACAAATCTACAAGCACAAGAACACCAGGGATTACTCGACGGCTACCAAAGCATACAACAACATGCAGGCCAAAGGTGCTCGACGACTGTCAAAGTCCAAAACCAGATGAACAACAATTTAGACCAAGGATTTCCTGGTCGCTATCAAAGACCAAAGTTATGGCCAGACATGCAACAACACGAGATCCATTGACGGGTACCAAGGCCTGAAGTCGAACATCCGAGCACGAACACCAAAGATCACCCAATGGCTACCAAAGTTCAAAGTCGAATATGCAACAACATGAAAATCCCAAGGAGGTTACATCTCATCAGCCAACCAGAGTCAACATCAGAGCTAATGACAAGCCCATAGAGCCATTCACGGACATGCTACAATTGGACACACTAGGAACATCACGCCCCTACTGATCCGACAACCGCTCCAAAGAAACAGATGCAATCTCACTACGTCATCAGTCGGCACAACCTCGGCACCAACGGAAACATCATTCCAAACAGGGGCAATTCCCCAGCTTACAACTCAATAACATAATCCAGCACAAGGGGCAAACCCCATCATTCACAACGGCATCGCGAGATCAGGACAGCTGCGAGCAATCAAACCCCAAATATGAACAATTCATTCAACCTCATCGTTTCTCCGACGACAAGAACTTGACGAATGTCGGATCCACAGTATCCCGACGATAAAAACATAAACATGGACGAGATTCTTCAAGTGACGCCGAACACATAGCGCGACTGGCATTAGAAACTCCCATTCGCTCTATTCGCCTTCCAACAGTTCAAAACATACATGATGAACTTATCGATATTTAAACATCTAACACCAAGACATTCATTTTTACCTCGCAGGTATATGATGTCTCGTCTGGGGCTCACACAACAGCTTACAAAATACCAAAGAACATGATGTCTACCAAACGACGACGCCTACTTCGACTGGGGTAATTCCCTTTGAATTCCTTACGGCACCCAAGCGGTCATCCCGACAGTAGTCAACCACCAAGTTTCATCAAAGGAAAGAGGAGAAGGTCAGTCACCGCCTCACGCATTGGCGAGAAACAAGCACCTCGGTCCACCACATGAGCGGCCAATTCACTAGCCCACCCACCACAGTTGCGGTCATCGCCCATGCGCACCACAAAGAGCTACCAACTTTGCACATCCGGGACATTCAATCGGAGTCAATCATCTTATCGGAGAGAACCGTCATAAACAATTGACGTAGACGCTCTTAGACATTGAAATCACATAAAAGGGAGTATTGGTTCCTGAATAGTGCTTCTCTGCAAAAATAAGTTACATGTGCTTACTTATTTTCACCATACATTCGTCTCATAGGTACAGGAGCATCCTAAACAGACAAGCAATATTGGGGCAACTCCGAGCAATCTTGGAGAATGCTCTGTCAACAAAACAATGATCTACATGAAGAGGGAGTTATTCATTTCTTAACAAATGCTTTCTTCGCAAAACAGGTTACATGAACTTACCTGTTTTGCCCTTCGGTTTGTCTTATAGGTACATGAACATCCAAGACAGACGACGAAGGTGAGGGTGGTAGGGTGCAAAAGTTTCGAGCCAAAGTTTCAAAACAGCCTTCATTGGCAAAACAACGAAGAAGACACTACGTGAACAATCCGAGGCAAATCTCCATGTGATCCATGGGCAAATCTCTAAGCGATCATGGGACAGATCTTCGAACAATCCTGGGGCAAACCTCCGAGTAATCATGGACAAATCTATAAGCAATCTTAGGACAAAACCCCGACTGATCCAGGGGTAAATCTCCGAGTGATCATGGACGTCTCCAAGCGATCCTGGGGCATACCTCCAAGCTATCCAGGGACAAGACAGAGCAATCTTGGAAGTACATGAACATCCTAGACAGACAATCAAAAATTTTCAAACCAAAGATTCGGAACAATATGTCATCAACAACACCACAAATTACGGAAAAGGGGTACATGAGCGCCCTAGGCAGACAACAAAGACAAACGATGAAGTTTCAAACCAAAGCTTCAGAACAATCTTCGTCAGCAAACTTCTTTATATCCCCAGGGAGTCAACTGGGCAAAGAACACTGACAATAAACATGAAAAGGGAGAATCATACAAATATTACTCTCTTCATCGAGCTAAGTGAAATTACATGAGCTCATTTCATTTACGTCAATTGTCTCGTGGGCAGGTACAAGAGCTCCTCACACGAATGGTACAAAACTCCTATGGCAAAGGCGAGAGTGGTAGGGCGGCAAAGCTTCAAGCGAAAGTCTTGTTGCAATTTCGTCAATCCTTCGATTCCATTCGACGAAGATGCGATGACGAGATCATACAAAAAGGAAGTACCAAAACTCTACTTCACCTTCATTACAAATGAAGAAACAAGTCGCATGAACTCAATTGTTTCTCGTCATCTTTTTGATAGGTTCATGAACTTCCTTACACAACAGACGCCAAGCGAAAGCAATTTCGTCAAACCTTCGACTCCATCGGACGAACACACAATGACGAGATCATACAAGAGGGAAGTATCAAAACTCTACTTCACTTTTCATATAAATGAAGTTACATGAGCAAACTTCATTCTTACTTTAAAAGAAACAAGTTACATGAGCTCACTTGTTGTTTGTCCTTTGCCTAGTGTAGGTACATGAGCATCCTACATTACAGACATAGGCGCGGGTGGTTGGGTGGAAAATTTCGAACCAAAGCTTCGAAATTGCCTTTGTCATCACCAAAGATGGAGTCGTATTCTCCGTTTCCCCAGCTGGAGTCCTGCCTTCGTTCAAGCTGGAGTTGATTACATGCATCGCATTCCTCAACAAGGATCAAACATACAAGCATATTCGTCCAGAACTATCATTGAGACGGACATATCCACCTCATCTCCCCAGCGGATACTTCATTTCATTGTTATCTCCCCCAAGCAAGAGTCGAAGTACATGAACTAACTTCGTCTTTGTCCGTTGTCAACTGTGTAGGCACATGGACATCCACACAGTACGGTACAAACTCCTAGGCAACGGCGTGGGTGGTCGGGTGGAAGCCGTTTGATTCTAATCTCAAAAGAACATGACTGGGGCATGAAAGTGCAAACACGTTCCCCCTCGAAGTTTTGACAAGAGCACCACCGAGGTTTGAATACCTAAACCTGTTTATTTTCTTAAGCATTTGTGTGCTCATTTGCATATAATTTGAAATTATCTTTAATAAAAATGTTTCTGAACGAGAGTGGAGAAGGCAAGCCTATCGTCAAACACTTACCCAGAGTGATGAGCGCAAACACTGTAAAAATTCATACACAAGCATTCAGGCGGATGACGAGTCCTTTGACAAAAGATGCTCTAAACCGGAATGAGATCGAGCACTTCTTCTCTATCCCAAACACGGAACATCAACTATTGCTAGCCCCTTTTGAGCCAAAGTTGAAGTTTTCGTATACACTACACCTAACAAGTCTAAGGACCGCCTCACATCGAGGTTAAAAAGGGAGATTTTGTAGCTAGAAACCGGAAGCAACGGATCGTAGAGGCTATACTTCCTTAAGATTCAGGCAAAGATACATCATCGACAATTAGGCCTACCAGTTGAGTCGTTCCTGAAGACCAAATTTCTCAAAGAATTTCCCAAAGAGCACAGATACCAAAGAAAAGTACCAGAAAACAGAGTGGGGCAAATCCCTATGATCCAGTAAAGAAAAAGCAAAGCGCAAGATGAAAATCAAAAGAGCAAAAAACAAAGTATCGGAACTGACATTGACGGTCGCAAAAGCAAAGATGCTACCCTTCTAAAACAAAGCTTTCCCAAAGTGGATTGATCACACCTGCCAGTAAACCATTTATTCATCCCCCAACAGAACATGTCAACCGGTGACCTGTCTAATGGATGGAAAATTTGCTTGAATTGTGGAACCTCTACGATTCAGTAGCTTTCGATGAGGTCCTTAAACTTTTTCTTTCAGATGACGAATTCAAACTTTCAGTCTAAAGGCCTTATGTCGAAGCCACATTATAACCCTAACAAAGACTCCTTCGACTGGTACATGAGCATCCAAGTCAAAGGAATTCCGAAATCCAACTGAAGCAGCTTTCAAAAGTGAGAGTGAAACACGAGAGAAATCGACAAACCTTTTCTGCTCTCGTTGGGAAACATACTCTTAAAAAGAAAACAAAACGAAACATAATGTGCATGTACATTTAGTTGTTCTTGTTTCTGTTTTCGTTGTGACTAATGAGTTTTCTTGATAAGCTTTTTAGGTGCATGCTGACCAAAGATGTTTTCGAAACATAATTTGATGTATTCCTAATATCCTTGCGAGAAAATCTTTCCAGATTCCCTCACAAGAAGGGGCAAACTGTAATACCTCAAATATCTAGGCTAGAAATTACCTTTCCTATTTTCAAGAATATTTCTTTTGATTCCTTGCATTCACTAAATTTCCCTTCCTAAATGGAAGCACATACACACGTTACAGAAGTTGCAGAGATAGATTGAAACGCTTCTCCCTTTAAACGTTTCAACTTGTGCCATTAGATGCCTGACTTCAAGAGCTTTTTTCTGAGTATAAGTAAGCTTATTTTCGTGAACTAAGCTAAAAGTTATACACGTTTTTCTGAAAGGCAGCAAAACTGTCCGAGCTCGGATCTGCATGTGGACATCTCACTCTTTCGTTCATAACTTTCGTTACAGACCTTAGATTGACTTGAATTGTACTATTGGATTACTGACTCGAAGAGCTTTCTTTCAAGTATAAATATGCACATTTTCATGAATTGAGCAGAAAGTTATGCATTTTTTTTTAAAGGCACTAAAGCTGCCGCGGTTGAGAATCATTCAATTACGCATGATTTTCCATCATGTCTTGAACTTGCTTGATGTCATTGATATGTTTCTAAGTCCATGATCATTGCGTTTATCATGTATATATTACTATTTACTAATCATTTTCCTATCCCGATATTTTCGCATGTGAAAATACAATCTCGTCAATCCAAGTGGCGTTCGGGACATATTGGAGGTCGATGGGCTCAAACACCTCACATCGTTGGCTTCCGTTTTCCAACTTCAAGATGATGCACGGTGGACCATAGTGAAAACGCTCCGGACGTCCCCAACCAACAAATCGAAGGTACAAAGGGGAGGTGCGGGCCTCCCCGAATTACTCATTTACACATGTAACGGGCTGCGGGCCCAAGTGCATAGGCCCGCAGTCACCACCCTTCCCCGCTCTCTTTTATCTAAATTATTGTTTGTGAGTGTTGTGGTGCATGCTGTTAGGCCCCCTTAGGATTTTTGTCGCATGTGACTGTTAAACAAATACACATGAGTTCGGGCCCAAAAAGCCTGAATCGGGTCCAACGCCCGTTAACCAAAAGCAAACTTTTGGAGCAAACGCCATCTCTTCGCATGTTTAGATGTAAGAGTTAGTAATTAGGAATCCCCGAATCTAGTTTGGTTTTCCGACTTAAACCAAGCTTTTAAATAAGTCGGTGGCGACTCCGTAATAGTTTACCTAGGTTGAACAACAATACATTTTTTTACGAAGTCATTTTGGATGAGGGATTGACGACACGAGCCGTTCTTGGAACCTCCTGAAGCTTCCTCCTCGGGCCATGCGCTTCTTTTCGCCCGTCGCCTCTTAAGGAGCATGGAGACGATCGGCGAAGAGTCTGGGCAGACCCGGTCAGGAATCGAAGGAGTGACCACCCTGGTCTTTTCCGCAGCGTTCGACGCTCGAGTCGCGACGCCGATCGGAAGACTCTAGGGGAGCGAGCCCGGATCCTCGGGTCGTCCGAACCGCTGCGCGCGTGCTAGGCCGGAAGGCGCGCGTACAATCACATTCATATGGATGTTGATGGCTCACTACGGCATAGGCGCGCGATTCTCTGTAAAATAACACACTTCTCATTAAGCTAAGGCCTTATTTATAATCAATAACTTTTTTTATCGTTTTCTGTAATGTCACAAACATGCCCAAATGGCTTGGCCTGTCATAAAACCTTGAGGCAAGATTGTAAGGATGAAAGCGGAGGGCACGGTTATAGTATTGTTGAATCACCAGAGTTGAGCGGTTTGGTGCGGAATTGGACGTCACTATCGCATCTCCAATGGGTCCGAGCTCTTCAAATTCCTCAAATGGCTCAACAATCTGCTCTGATTCAGCTTCCGCAATCGCCCGGGTGCTGCTGCTTAGATATTAGGCATACTACCGAGCATATACCATCATAAAATATAGCATTCCCCATCTTCTATTCTATATTAGTTAGGCAGAGTGATAAGAACTGAAAGAATAGGACGAGGGTATTGTAACACACGAGCTTGGAGAACCTAAAGAAGTCGATTAAGAGGCCCCTGAACGAGAGTACATTGTCGACCATGCGGGAATTTTGTGCATTAATCCTCCAGGAACACTCTAACACCACTGAACCTGAGATTAAAGTGGAGCACAGCGGGCGCTCCATGTTGAGTGAATCATGCAGGTTGGTCCGATTACTACAACGGAACGAGAATAGATGGGAGATCATCTTTAAGGTGTGGATGGAGCTGTTGTCGTATGCGGCCGGTCGCTGCAAAGCGGACTCGCACGCACGGGTGCTCAGTGAAGGCAGCGAGTTCATCACTTTCGTGTGGATGTTGATGGCTCATTACGGCGTCAGCGCGCAGTTCCCAGTGGAGTAATCCACATCGACGAATTAAAATCTTATTAATTTCCCCTGATAAGTAAATCTATCCCCGACAGATTTTAGAACTCCTCGACATGATATTAAGTAATTGCTATGTTGGAGTTTTTAAAGATGTTGGGTTAACCACGTGATCATACGGTTTAGATTGAAACGTGAAATCACGACTCGGGTTAGCGGTTAGTCACTGAACAAGAATGATTTTGTTTTAGGATTCGATTATTTTGAGAAGACAATTAACCCAGTAATGTCGGTAATCTTGGTCTTCCTCTCATCATAAGCTGATCTAATCATATTAATAATAAAGCGTGAGATGCACAAATAGCACAACCAAAATAAAAGAATAAATTTATAATTGATTATCGTACGGGAAAGGAGCGGTTGTCGTATGTAGCCGGACACTGCAAAGCGGATTCACACGCGCGGTTACTGAGCGTGTGAGTCGACGACGGGCTCTTCCTCCCATTGGTGAGTATTAGTTAGCTCGATCATGCTCAACACGCGCCGCATGCTGTAGAAGCGATTTAGAAACTTCCTTTCCATTTGTTCCCAACTATCAATTGTGCCTGGCTTGAGGTCAATGTACAAATCAAAAGCATTTCCCTTCAGAGAGCGAACAAACTGTTTAACCATCCAATCCTCTTCTATGACTGCATTGTTGCAAGTTTCGACGAAATGAGCCACATGTTGACGTGGATTCCCCTTTCCGTCAAATTGTTGGAAGTATGGAGGCTGATATCCAACTGGCATCTTGAGGCCTTCGATTCTTCGGCTATATGGCTTATAGTATGCCGAAGATGATGATGATTTACCCTCAAGCTCACTCTTCACCGTTTCTTTTATTAATTCCATCATTGCTTTCGCTGGAATAAGATCTTCAACAATGGACGTGTGCTTTGCCGAATCATCAACATTCATGACCCCCTTTCCTTTGTCAACTTGGGTGCGCGAATTTTCTTCCAAAAATGTTTTGTCGGCGTCTTTACTCTCCAGCTTTTTGACAATGTAGTCCATTTGCTGCTCTCTTTCTTTCATAAAAAGCATCATAGCATCCACAGTTTTTGTGAGAGCTGCGACCTGTTCTTCAAGTGAAGGAGTATCTGCCATCATCACTGGCATGACTTCAAAGCCTTTAGTTGAATAAGCTTTTGGGGAAGAATCCGACGGAGAGTCACTTGACGAGATATTTTCAAAATTTATCTGTGGCACAAGAGATACCAGAACCTTGTCAAAAGGATTGTCACCAGCAGTTGGTTGAGACGACTTAGGGGAAATTGCTCTAAGCATTTTTTTCTATTTCCTCAGTCTATTTACGAGTTTTGGCCACAGATTGGGCATATGTCCACTTTGGAGAACCCCCTCTTTGAGAACATCCTTGTAAGATGGGGAAGCCTTAGGGGAGATAGACTTGAGCATTTTTCTATCTCTTCAGCCTGTTTGCGCGTCATGGCCACAGACTGGGCATTAGTCCACTTTGGAGAGTCCCCGTCATTGAGAATATTCTTTTCAGCGACATCTTTGTAAGATGGGGATGCCTTGGGGGAGTCGGACTTGAGCAATTCTTCAGTCTCCTTATATAGTTCAGCAATGGTCCTAGCCTTGACCAACTTTGAAAACTCAGCAGATGAAGAGCCCCCAGAGGAGAGTGAAGGAAAAGCAGCAAGCCGGTTGTATGCGACAACATTCTTGACGTTAATCATCTTTGGCGGCATGTGAATTCCTCGAAGTAAAGAGACGAGAGGTATAGATGGTCCCACCGGGCGTGCCAGAAATTTGTGAACAATAATTTAGTGTTAAGTTTAGGTTTGTTTGCAATCAATACCTTTTCCGGCCGTTTTATGTGATAACACATACATGCCCAAATGGCTTAGCCTGTCATAAAACCTTGAGGCAAGACTGTTAGGATGAATACGATCAGGATCGAACTTTTGATCTTGGCTCGAGATCGATATTCGAAATTATAGGATAAAAGGAATCCAATGTTCTGATTACCCCTGCCATTTGGAATTGCGTGGGAAGATGGATGACAGTGGAATAAAGTTTTGAATGTTTGTTCTTGGCTTCCAAATGAATGCAAGTATTTTGAGCTAACTCTTTAACATTTGGGTTTTGTAAATTATCTGCATTTTTTCCTCAAAAAGAATTTCATCTGCTATGGATTCGAGCTTCATACCTGCATCCATTCAGATCCTGTGGAACGAATGGAACATTCGGGGATTCATGATCCTAAGCCTCTTTATGCAGCTCGTCCTCACCCTCGCCGCCCCTCTTAGGAAGAAGACCTCCAACGGTTTTGTCATTTTCGTCGTCTGGTCAGCCTATGTCCTAGCAGACTCTGTTGCGTTATTCGCTTTCGGGCTGATCTCGAATGCGGGTTGCCGGCAATCGCAGGGCAACGTGCAAGTAGACTCGGACGTCATGGCGCTATGGGCGGGTTTCCTTTTGATCCATCTGGGTGGTCCCGACACCATCACTGCATTCTCTATGGAGGATAATGCCCTGTGGATGCGTCACCTCATCGGCCTCTTTGCCCAGTTTTCTGTGTTCATGTACATCTTCCTAAAGACGCTCCCCCATAACAGGCTCCGGGTTCCCACCATCCTGATAGTCGTGGCCGGTGTGATTAAATATACGGAGAGGACCCGTGCATTGTATCTCGCAACCTTGGACAACCTGAAGGATTCTATCAAGAGAACTAAGGACGGAGATAGTAGCTGGACGGTTCACCACTCCCATGACATGATGAAAGGCCTAATCGTCGATATCATGCCGGATCTTTCCAAATGCAATGAAAGCAGGGCTGCTCTCAGGAATGTCCCTGATGATATGGTGCTCAGAAGGATCTTGAGCGAGCTTAATTTCTTGTACGAAATCATCTACACAAAAATTGAGGCGGAAAATTCCAGATGGGGACTATTCAACCGCAGCATCGCCAGTTCCAGTGGCCTCGTGGCTTTCATCTTGTTCATCCTCGTCAATAAGGACGAGTTTCATGGAGTCGATGTTGCAATCACATATGCTCTTCATGTGGGAATTTTCGTTCTCAATGTCGCCAGCATAGTTATGTTCTACACGTCCGATTTAACCAATTTCTCTTATGTGTCCTTTTTACTGCTGCTGCTTGGCCATGGAGTTTTCCCTTACCTTGTAGGTTATGCACTTTTTTTGACTATAATGTCCCTCGCACGAGGTACTGCCATTGAGCATTTCATCTTGAAAGAGTGGTCAGAAAGAATGGGCTCCTTCAATCTGTTGTCCTATTGCTTCAAACAGAGCTCCTTGAGAAAATATAGGAAGCAATGTAACTTTCAGTTTGTCTTTCTCAACTCATTTCTAGGATTTCGTGTGTTCTGGATTACAAATCTCTTTTGAGTGTAGGCTTTGTATGGAGAAAGGTCGCCGAGACCAGACACACGTCCAAGGGAGTCTTCAATTCCGACCTGTGGAAGTCAGTATTCGAAGACTTGAAGACGAAAGCTCAGGACCCATACGATGAAGGAAGAATGAGGCAGTTACACAAAGCGAGGGGAGGCAGGGCGCTGGAAGAAAGCAGTTGCCTGGAATTGATACCTTACATCAACAATTTCGAGTATGACCATACGCTTTTAATCTGGCATGTTGCCACAGGGATCTGCTACAATTTGGATGGAGAGTCCGGCGATGCTAATGAGGAGAAGGGATTTAGTAAGATACTGTCCGAGTACATGGTGTATCTGCTCGTTAGGCAACAAAAGTTATTGTCCCCGGTTGCCGGCATCGGCCACATAAGATACAAAGACACCTGTGACGAGGTGCAGCAGTTAGCAAGGGAACTCAGGGCTCCAAACATGCGCGAGTTCTGCGTCTCTATCCTCCGGGGATGTACGGGCATAGAGGCAAACCATGGCACGCTCTCCGTGTTGAAGGATGGGTGCACGTTGGCCAGGCTATTAAGAGAAAGAAGCAACAGGTGGGAGATCATCTTTAAGGTGTGGGTGGAGCTGTTGACGTATGCGGCCGGTCACTGCAGAGGGACTTCGCACGCACGGCTGGTGAGTGAAGGAGGCGAGTTCATCTCTTTGGTGTGGGGGTTGATGGCTTACCTCGGTATATTTGCTGAGTTCCCAGTAGAATGAGTTTGTTGTTGTACTGAATTATCTTTTACCAGTTGAGAAGTTCTTTTGGACAGACGACTCTTTTTTACTATGTATACAATTTCGAATGCTTATATTCTTATCCTAGACAGTCGAACCGGCCGCATCGTCGTCTTCATCCCCTCATTACTTACTTATCTGACCGTGCACTGGAAGACATTCCAATGAAGATGGTGGAGAGTTTCTGGTCGGAGGCCATGGCGAACAAAACCAACCATATCCTCTTCTTGGCAGAGAAGGACCCTTCCACCTCCCTCGGCTGGTGTCCTGGTCCATTCATCTACTCACTTTCGATCTTGATCCCTTCCTTTGGTGCTTCGCTTGTCCGTCTCTCGTACTCGATTAGGATGGATTCGATAGGGAACTTAGCCGACTGATGAGAAGGAAATCACCTCTGATATGAAGAATTACGCGAATATTTGGATTGAATCGATTTGATCCTATCGAGAGTGTTCGTCCATGGCTCAACCCTAGATTAGCATCTCACAGCCTTTGCTCTACCTGTGAGATTGTAGGCGAGATCAGTGTTCCGATGTGGCGGTGGGGGCATGATTGTTTTCATGTGGGATTCATGTGTTGGACTATTAGCTCATGACTGCATTTTGCTTCTTGCTGATTTATAGATTGTGTTAGAGCGGAACCCGTGATCTACAGGAAACTCGAAGCATCACCGGATAACATCACCCTCTTGCGTGCATACGTCGGGGACAGGCCAACCTGGAGGATGCCCTCGCACCCTTGGAGGAATGACCCCAGGCTCAAGCTTACAGGAGTGCCAACGCTGGTCCGATGGGAGAATGATACGGTCGCCGGTCGGTTGAAGGATCATGAAGCACACATTGACAGCAAGATTGAGAACCTGGTGGTGGGGAAATGAGCCGAGGCTTCCGTAGTGGTTTAAATCAGCCGTTGCATCTTACCTGTGAGTTCTTGTAAGAAGCTGGAGGAAGTAATGTTGAATAAAGATAGAGATGGGCTGTTGTTGTGACGACTCTACTTTCGTCTCGAGACCGTAGAGCTGAGAATGCAAATCGCGTCATGTATTAACAGGGAGCAGTGAGTCGAGAATAGATTGTGTCAGCCATTGCAGGCAATCCTAGCAAATCGGTTGCCTGGTGCTTCTAGATGAACAAATCAGCAGGCTTGTCATTGTCGGCCTTTTTGCTGCGGAGAGCGCGGTTGTAGTATTGTTGCATTACCAGAATTGAGCAGCTTGGCGCGAAATTGGACGTCGCTATTGCATCCCCGATGGGTCCGAGCTCCTCAAATTCGACCAAGCTGGAGAGCCCAGAGAGGAGACGAGAAGTCTGTTGGTCCCCTTGCCCCACGATGCACATCTCGTACGGGTGTTGCTCCATGTTATTACGTATGCATCTAAGCGTCTCTTCCCCATTGTTCACCACTTCCTCCGTGTAGCTTATGGAGTTGTTGTTCATGGTCTTGTACTTGAAGTCGCCCATGAATTCCTCGTCCAGATCTTCCTGCCTGTCCTGCATTGTTATCAGCGTCGACGAACCGCGCTCCTCGTTCAGGAGGTCGAAAGTTGTTTTCACCATGGGTTCGGTGTGATCCCCAGCAATGAACCTCACAACAGTCAGGTGTACTTCGGGTAGGGCCGACATCCTCCAGGCATACGAAAGAGCTTCCCTGTCATCTGGACCGCCAATGAAGAACATGATTAAACAGGTCACCCCTTGATTCGACATGCCGAGCCCGCGGTTGACCAACAACCCCACAGAGCATGGTGCGTAAGCCATGACCTTCTGGTTTACCATCCTTGCTGACGAACTAGTGTTGTCCGCATTTGCATCCGCCCCACCCTGAACATGGAACGGGACGATTAGCAAGTTGGCCCGCTTGTCCTCTGCGATGCTGCAAACATCCACATGCATGGTCGCATATGGGGACAAGGCAGTTAAGGCTTCGAAGGTAACAGTGTTGTCACTCTCCATCTGATATTCCTCAAATGCCTCGACAATCTGCTCTGATTCAGCTTCCGCAATCGCCCGGGTGCTGCGGGTGGAGTTCGACCTGTATGCACCCTGTACGACCAGCATGGTTGCCGAGGTGCGTTCCGTTAGTTCAACCAAGTGGACGGCGAATACCCGAATCGGGTATTGCCTCGTGCCATGAGAAAGCTGGAGAAGGTATATGGTCCCCCGAATGTCCCGTGCCGAATGGATGCACACGAGGATGCGAAGCGGTGAGTCGATGCCTGTGCTCTGTATTGATTTGTATCTATGCACCGTCATCTGCTTTTGAGGCTTGTATGCATACTTTATGATGATTGGAACACTCGCGGTCATCACCACCAAGGTCAAAATCATCACGGTGAAATTCTCCACTATCAAGAGCTTGTAATCTCGGCCGATGTTGATGACGAAAGCAGATAGCATGCCTTTGGTGTTCATGAGCACCGCAAGTGCGGAAGCGTCCCGGGGCGCCATTTGGCAACGCAGAGCCACCAAGAATGTCGTAAAGAACTTGCTCGCCCAGGAGAGGACAATGAAAAGCGCAGCGTTGGCTGCAGACACCCCTTGTGCTGTGAGCTGAAAATTGCACTTCAGACCGAGGAGAATGCAGTACAAAGGCGTCAGGATCCACGAGGTGATTTTTTCAAGCCTCTCTCGGACTGCCGTTGCAAGGTGCCCTCCTGGTAAGATGAAACCAAAGAGGAAAGCGCCGAAAATGGATGATAAACCCAATCCATCTGATATGAATCCAAAGAGCAGGACTCCGCAGAAGACGAAATGCACGTGGGTCTCCTTGTAATCCTCCTCTGGGTCGGAGGTAGTCCTGATCAGCCACGACAAGAAGGGACGGACGGCAAAGATCGACATCAGTATGAACCCAATGGATGAGGCGGCCACAGCGAGGAAGCGGTCATGAGCAGTGGTAATCACGATGGCGAGAAACATCCACGTGCCGATCTCACTAAGGAATGCAGATGACAGGGCCGTTCTCCCTACGTCCATACGAAGAAGCTTGAGATCGGCGAGAATCCGGGTGAGCTCGGGCAAGTTGGTTCCAGTCAGGGCAACTCCCCATAGGAAAGCAGTCTTAGCTTTCGGGGGACCTGGTGGACCCATAGGGGGGCCATTAGGTGCAGGGGAGGGCGCGATTAGGAAGTACGTGCCGAATCCAACAGCCAGTGGGACCACAATACCGGCAGCGGCAACGGCCATGGCTTTCCTCGATATGCGTAAAATTGGCGTCTGATTCATCTCCAAACCCACGAGGAAGACGTAGTAAACACCGCCCAGGTACGTGAAGGACTCCAATATCGTTGCCGATGCAAATGGCAGGAATATATCATTGTACTTGCGAAAGAGACCCAAGAAACTGGGACCGAGGATGATTCCGCCCTAGAAGCTCATGAAGCGATACCGTCTCAGTTGCCCAGATATAAACTCGAACGCCCGAAAACAAAGAGACAGAGAAGAAACTCCCACTCACGATGATGTCGCCAATGAATCGAGGCTGGTGAAAGGGCTTGAGTATCAAGGTTAAGGTGCTGCTGAGGATGGTGATGGCGATGATTTGCCGAAACAGTATAGGGAGGGAGATAGCGATGGCGTCCTGATCATGGTAGAAAGTCGCTTTCGGGTCCTTCAAGCAGATCCGGAATTCGCCCCCCTTGTAGTCGATGTTGTAATCATTCTGACCGGAGGACATCTCGTCGCTTCGCCCTTTTTCACCCTCGCCTGCTCAAACGTCGGCCGCGTCGTCTTCGAATCGTCGTCGGAAGATGAAAATCGGGACGAATGTCTCGAGTAAATCCAACATATATTGGTTTTCAACACTGTCGTGTTCTTGTTTATTTGGTTTTCTGGCGCGTTAGTTAGGAGTCTTACTGTGTTTTCGTTTTTCTGGTGAGGTGGATTCGGTCGTCATCGCCTTCTCCTCCATCTCTGTTTTAGCCAAAATAAAAACAATTAACAAATATATTACTTGTTTATTTTTTTATTAAAAAAATTATATTTTGTTTCAAAAGACAATTAATTGTTCTTTCCAATTGTTGAACACTAATAATATGTTTTCCATTTTAATTAAGTAAATAGAGTGGATTGAATAATGTTGCATTAAAGTGGTATAAGAGCAGCAATGAATGATTACAAGTGAAAATGAACAGAGTCGTGACCGAACCCCTTTAAGTTCGAGTTCGGCTCGATAACATTAGAATCGAAGCGAGCTCGAGTTCAGCTCGTAAGACTCGAATATGGACCGAGCCTAAATTTGAATCGACAACTCGAGCTGGACTCGAAAATATACATAAGTTGAACTGGACAAATCGACGGTCTCGAACTCAGCTCGAAAACATATTTATTAATAAATTATTCATATTTATTATATAATATTATACGACTCACGATAGGAGTTAAATTCAAATTTATTAGAGAAAAAATTGTATCCGGATTAACACAACACAAAAAACTGTTATTATGGTTGCTCTCATATTTCTATATTATTAGTTTTTATTGTTTGATTGGTAACTCGACGAACGAAATGAATAATAAGGGCATAAATTATAAAAAAATATAATAATACATGTGGTGATTAATTTATCTTTAAAACAATTTCCTTTAGAATAAGACTATTATTTAATTTAAAATATTTTTATTGGATGTGATATCGTTTAATAAAGATAAATAATAGATAATATATTTAAAACATCAAAAAGCATATCAATGCATTACATATCTCGCCATCAAAACAAAACATAGTCAAAGTCTGAACGAACGCATCGCGGTTGTGATAACAGCACCAAAGAAACAAGAACACAACAGTGTTCAAAACTATATGTTTGATCAACTCCAAACATTCATCGTGCTTTTCATCCTCCCACGGACACGAGGAGATGACGCGGCCCATGTCTGAGCCCCCGAGGGAGTACAACTCGCGAACACGATCATCTCGATTCCGAAAAGAAAAAAGAAAAAGTTTTACGTACGAATCGTTGTACCATGATCATGAGTTTGATAGTTGATGAAATGGGGACTGAATTTCACACCTTGAAAATAGATTTGAAGTTAAAAAATAAGGGTTTTTAATTAAATAACAATTTCTTTTACCGTCCTAAAGAAGATTAAACTACTAATACTAAATCTATTTTTTAAACTTGTTTTTTTATATCAAGCCGGGTTCATGGGACTTACGTTTTGGGAGCCCTCTCACGACGCCCGGAGGCTCTCTGGCAAGCCCGTGAGCCTTAAGCCCAGCCCCACTATATCCCCTCGGGGCTCGACTTGAGGTCTGCTCCCACGTCGGTCCAAATTCAGTTGATGTCCAAAGGCCCAGGGCCGCTCCTGGGCTATATTAGCCATCACCCAGAAGACCAACCGTAAATTCAAGTGGAGTGTGCATGTTATGGTTCGAACATCGATCATCACAAGGTTCCAAACATCCACCTCACCCCAATTGGTGGGACAAAAATTATATTATTTTTTTTCATAATTTAATTTTGGGAAGGCAAATTATACTACTTTTTCTTCCACCATTCAAGGTAATTGTTCGACTAGGGAGTGATTGACTGAC
>JARUPY010000003.1:0-86156 GCA_029817715.1 Melastoma dodecandrum | reverse complement strand
TCAGCAAAATTCGGCAGCCAACACAACTAAGCCCTAATCTGACCAAACCTTATGTGATCATCTGTAGGTATTTGCAGCACCAACAACTCCCAGACACACTATCTCTGTCTAGAGGTGTCCACTAATACTGCATCCCACATTCTACGGCCAAACCTAACTAAATGGCCACATCCTGTAAGTTAACAGTCATCTCACCGTGCACCATAAAGAACATATATGCGTCTTTGGCCTCCAGCGTTTTGCCAAAGCCATAATAACTGCCCAATCTAAGGAAATGACGGGAAGCTTTGCGGACTCCGTAAAATCTTGCCGTCATCGGAGGTAATGATCCATCCTTGGATCGCGAGCTAACTCCCTTCAGTGATTTACTCAACGCGACGGCAAGTCATAACGTTGTTCTGTAAAGAAAATATGAATTAGTAAACAAGATACGGATATATGTAATATAATATAATGATTTGAAAAGTAAGAGAAAACTGATATACCATACTAGGCATCCTGCTTATTTCCCCATACTACCGTAGGAGAGATTGAGCATTGGAGAAACATCCTGCCCTCTTAAGTCCCCGGATGCATTTCCTGCAACAAAATTTGAAAGTTACTAAAATAAGAAGATTTTTAATATAAACTAAAGTTATGTAAAACAACAAATGATTAATTTAAATATTTCAAATATGCACCTTATAAAGCTCGTCTACTATGACAACTACGTCGGTTATGACTTATTTCCTTTTTACATAAAGCCACAACCTACTTTTTGGGAGATTGATCTCCTTGATATCCATTTTTATTATGTATACGGGATGACCTTAGACGACCCTTTGTGGTTCGACTTCTTGTAGGGAGAGACGGATTTGACCCTAGAAAACACTCGATATTCAAGTCATTCTTCTTTGTAAATCAAAAAAGAAATCGCCATCGCGAAACATATTATTGTTTTTAAACGGGGGGGGGGGGGTGGACTTACTGACACTCAAATGAGTAGAAATGACTTGTGACACGCCATATGGTCCCAAAAAATGTATGTGTGCATAACATGCCAAAGCATGCAAACAAGGAATGCGATGTGATTTGTCCACTTCTTGCATATGCATTTGTGTATGCTTGATAGCAAAGGCAATACTTGAGTCGATGTTTCCGCTCTAGTTTTAACCGTCAAATCTACCCTCCTGGTCGATCAATGAAGCTACTTACTTCATACCGTTTTGGCTTTCTTTCATTCGATGTTGAATAAACCAATTTGTACAAATACCTTGTAGAAACCCTTGCCAACTTTCAACGCATCATCCCGTCTAGCTATCCAATATGATACGTAATTAGTATACCATATTTTCCTCACAATAACTGAAACATGGATAAGATTTCTTCTCTAGCACCCCTTATAACGGAGTTGTAACTTTCGCTCAAATTCATAGTCATAAGGCCATATCTAAAAACACCATCGCGGTTACAAGCAAGCCATTGCTCTGCATTACATCTCCACGGAAAGACTTGCCAGCCTCCGGCCCATTGCTTCAAACAAGCTTTTGATAATGTTCTGTGTACTTTTATAGTTGGTCGAATTAACTCGCTACGGTTATCAAGATTGCCTTTTGCAAACAATAACATTTTATATCTCGTATTGAAATTGTTTAGCGACATGTCTTAGACATTAACCACCAATGTGCAAATGGGCAGAGTCCATCCAACCCTTGCGGATGCATTCACAGCCGCGTTAGAATGCCCGACATGGTCTATCAGAAATCAAACATACTCCTTCATATCCTTTCACCCGACGAGCATATCCCTTAGGTATCTTAAAAACCAACTCCATGAATCATAGCTTTCTTCATCAACCACTGCAAAATGCAAGCGAGCACAATATGATTCTCCCCGGTCCATACAACATGTTAATTTAAGAGTTTATGGCCTGTATTTCTCCATATAAAAATGTACCATCTATACTCACAACTGGCCAACAATGCTTGAATGTCTGAATACACTGCCCGAATGGCTCCAAAACACTTTCTGAAATTTTTGAAAACTTCCACATCGCCAATATTATAGTATTGCCACCTCAATCAATAATAGTTCCGGAATTGGCAATTTTTAATTGCATTAAGAAGATGGCGGTATCTCATATATAAGATTCAATCCCAATCCGCCAAATTCAATAGAAATTGCCTTCCTCTTTGCATACACCTAAACGTGTCTCTTCAGTTACTTCGTACCCAAATCTCTCCTTTATTTCAATCCGTAGGAAACGATACTTTTCACTTCAGGAGATTTTTCTAACAAAAATACCAAATGTAAACTGAGAGTCATAAAGGTTACAGTTTCAAGTCTATCATGATCCTGGGAGAAGCATTGCATATTAAACTTATATGAGGCTCACTAACCGATCGTTTATTTCAAACTCATCATCCATCAAATCATGTTGAATCAGCGCGTAAGTCTCCACTTGACAACCAGCTCCAAACTTAGAACAAAAAAACACAGACCACAACCTCTTATCTAACTCGAACAATTGCGTAAATTATAGTGGGTTTTTTAAATATGAAAGGTATTCACCATATGAAAAAGATGGCTCTTTATGTTTCGAACTGCATCATTAAAATCCTCCGTCGTCATTAAATCCTCTACGAAATTCAACCGCAGAGTATGCATCGTCCATCATCGTTTTTTTAAATCATCTTTCTTATCGAAAATACACATTTCTGGTATCCCCGCACTAATCTAGAAAAATGGTAGAGGTCTTCTCCCAACCATATCCTAGATGGACCAACCTCATTAAACTCATACATTTATAACATGTTCGGCTTGTCCCCTAAATCGACGACCATTAAACATTTCATCGTCCCATTATCGACAATCATTAACAGAAATTCAATATTGGTAGGGATCAACAAATATGTATTTTCTCATTATCAACCGATATATAACTTCGTCAATTAAGTCCTTCATTGCCCAAATCACGTTCTAAATCTTCAAAAGGATCACCCTCTTTATAAAATCATCCTCGTCATTACCACCATCCAATTTTATCTTCGTCATGAACCCACCATTCAAATCATCTCCCAAACATTACCCCACCATGATAGCTACAACCCTTCATTCAACAAGGACCATATAACCAATATTTCTATTAACTTCAACAATTTTTTCATGCTTTCGTGCACCGACATTTTAAGACCCCCTTCCATCCACATTACACATGAAAATGACCAGCATCATTACTTCACCACGGCTTACTTCTTGAATGTGATGGTACCTCCTTTCATTACTAGAATTGGCCACGTAACTGATAAAAACCATGATGATCAGACATTTTGATATCGCAAACTCAAATAACAACCTCAGGTCGTCATCATCACCAATCGGCACAAAGCACACAACTTCATGCCAAAAGGAGAAAAAAGAAGGAACAAAATATATATGATAAATCTCCAACCTACTGCTTTCGTTTAATCTCATAGCATGAACAATTACCCCCTTTCAATTGCAGGATAATCGACATCACACACAACTAACTATCTTTCCCACGTTTCACTGGGACCCCTATTAATAAAACTACTTACTCTTTCACTCCCATGAATAACCCTCATATTTCTCATACAACAACAAATTAACGTGCCGGGTCCATTCATATGTAAATTAGAAGGACAGAGAATTCTTACGAGGTTATTGATAGCGATACAAAATTCAGATACCTACATAAAAAACAATAAAATTTATTTCATTTTAATCATCTGCATATTTAAATTCAATTCGGAACAATAAAATCAATAAAACAAGCACAAATAGTTGAAAACCATCGATCAAACTCTAATTTTTAACGAACCCTAATTTTTATACATCCTAGCAATCGACAATCACCGCATAATTTAATAAATTCTAATCTAATTTCCACTAATTTTATACCATTCTACATCTAAAAAACCCTAATTTATTAACAAACCTAATTTTTTCTAATGAAGATAATCGTATAATCCAAAAATAGATATGTACAAAGATCACGGGGCATACCCCCCAGAAATAAAAAAAAACGCAACATCATAACTACGTACACACAATCAATAATACATAACTAAATAAAGAAAATCCACGCTACGTCACGAAGCGGGCAGCGACGAAAGAATAAATGAGGCAATTGTTCCTAGGAGGCAACAAACGCTTCTCGCTAACCCTTTGTTTGTTCCGCTCTATCCACAAGTAATAAAACGCATTCTCCTAAAAATCCGGGACAAAAGACAAACGCCTTCAAAGTGTGACTCCAACCCGTGAGAACAACAACTCAATAATAGCAAACCATTACCACCTTCTCGCGGAAAGTTTAGCTACAACATCCCGACCAACACGTACTAATGACCACAACCTCCGCTGAGTAGCTGCATGTGAAGAAAAATGTGGTCTAACCTCTCCTCGCCTCGCCACCAGCTACAAAGTAAACATGTAGATGATGACGAAACCCCGAGACTGAATATCATGTCGGAAGTTGCCATAAATACTCCCCTGAACGGCCTAACCACATGATGAACGGAGAACCACGGACAGCATCGCCCTTAGACCAAGACAAAACTAGCCCAATGAACAACATGATAATCGGTGCACGGATATGTCTCCATGCAGACAGGCAAACAGTAAAAATCTCCATCGATGATCGTAAAGATCATGATAACCTTATCAAACAGTAACCTGACAATGGATAAAACAAACCGAACTGGGAAGAAGCTCGCACCAATTTGTCAAAGCATGCGCCACCTCCGTCGATGAATCCACACAATCACCTTCCTAAATATAGCTCCACGACTCGAATCGGCAAAGAAATCTGCCAATGAGACCCTAGAAGGAATCCTGGAACGCTCTATCTCTCAAACCCAAAGACATCCACACCAAAGGACCCAAATGGGAACACATATCGAACCAGAAGGAAATCCTGATGCCATCCCCCATGCGCCACGAGTGATTGAAGTCTAATGAACAAGATTGCCTCAAAAGTCAATAGAATAGTCGTCTCCCAGATCCAGGAGCATCTATGTGGCTGGCCTCGCCTGCCAGAAACGACTCACCCCTCGGTAGATGTGTCCTCACCCATCGAGCCCATGCAGAGTCCTCCAGATTCGAGAAAATGTGCCAAATGTCCTTCATTATCGCTGCTTCAGTTGCCACTTTGTGACCCGCTTAAGTACCATTGGCCACCTTGTTCTTTCCAGCCTGCATACTGTGTTTCCCCAAGCTAACTTGGGTTTTTGGTGTGCCCTAATTCTAACAAACCTAAATCTAACGATAATACCTGCGATTTGGCGTCAGAAGCGGTCGCAAGCCGGCGAGGAAACGTCGGATGTGGGCAATTATGGCAGGCAAGAAAGGGGAAGGCCGGAGGGGATCGTGGATGCGGAGGGGGTGCCTGATGGGGTCGGAGGGGCAGTGGGGAAGTGGATGTCGGAGAGGGAGGCCGGAGGGGTGACACAACAGGGGGTCGCGGGGTCGGAGGGGAAAGATCGGAGGGGAGCAGTTGGGCGTCTTAGAATGAACCCGGGGAGGAAGTCGTTTAAGTCGACGAAGGGGTGGGTTTTAACCTGCTGATGCTCCAGAATCTTTTCGATTGCTCGTTTGAGAACTACGCTCTTTGCCCCCTGTTAATCCACTAAAGGAGACGGGGTTCTCAAAACCCCGCCCTTTGCTCAACACTTAAACCCGCCCCCCGTCGGACGTAGAAACACGCCTTCCCCCTTTGGCGAAATTTTGTTCCAAGTACTGGAGGGGCTATGGTTATTAAATTTTCGCCCCCTAGAAGACGCGTTTTGAAAACCCCGCGCTTCATGCGCATGCATGCAAGACTACCCACTGTTGCGTATCTACCTCGAGGGAGAATTTTGAAAACATATCCTCTTTGTATTTTAAAGAGCGCATTTGATGGTAACACCGTATTTTACGAAACACGAACCACATTTTCGCAATTTTTTTTTAAAACTAATCGTAATTACTTATTCGATTATTACAATGTAAAATATGAAATGCGAAGTTATTTGTCTGGCCTCTTGTCGATAGACTTACCCCAATAGATGTGATTTTCAAATATCCCTCCGGATTGGCTTAATGCCAAAGTAGCAAGTCCCGAGTGGCGGTGGATAATTGGACACGAATTTGTCGACGAAAACGTGAGAGTGATTCACGCCTGTGAAGTAAAACAAGTGATTTTGAATATAATTTGCCGACCAAAAAGCAAAAACCTTAATCATATCCCCCAATAACTTATGACAGCTATTTGAATCCCAAAGCTCTTTTAAACACGAGACTTAAAGAAGACCTATAATCTAATCCCGAATCCAAAATCCCAATCCCAATCCTACTCACCGCCGACATATTAAATCCGGTTGACATGGCCCCAAAAATCACCAAACCCCCAGGAAAAAAGCTATTCGTCCTTAATTAAGTGGAATTTCAATTTCCAACCAACTTCCCAAGTGATTTACTACCCTTCTCTATTACCAAAATAAAAACAAAACGGGATGGGTTGAGTTTCTCCTGCCTCTACCTGCGGGGGCCAAATGGGGAGGCTTGTAATGTTTAACGAACGACTGTAATTTTTCTTGGCTTCTTAGGAAGGGATTATTATCATTTTTACGCCACGCGAGCAAATGGCAACATTCGTGAATAATTCGAAAAGCCAAGGCGCGTTCCGTCGTTTCACCCCGTCAAAAAAATTCCAAACCTTTCCTCCTTCTGCTGCTTCGACTCCTTGTTCGGTCCGAACTCCAATGCATCATCCGGCTCGTTACTTCCCTTCTCTCGTGTTCCGAACCCCGCCATCACCCCCCGCGAATTCTGACAGAAAACGCCGCCGTTTTCCCGCCGTACTCGTAACCGAAAAACGACCTCCTACTTTGTTTTTTTTGGGCCCCGCCGATCACAACCTCGTCTTGTCCGAGCACAGTATACCGCGCACTCCCATGGCCATCCCCGACCAACACCGCCGCGGCGGCGGCGGAGGCTCCCTGCAGAAACCCGCCCTCCAGCCGCCGCGGGTCCATCTCCGTCGCCTCCTCCGAGTGGCCTCCGTCGCGGGTGGAATCCAGTTCGGTTGGGCGCTCCAGCTCTCTCTCCTCACCCCGTACGTCCAGGAGCTGGGGATTCCCCATGCCTGGTCCAGCATCATCTGGCTCTGTGGGCCCCTGTCTGGGCTCTTCGTACAGCCACTTGTGGGGCTCATGAGCGACCGTTGTACCAGCAGGTTCGGCCGACGCAGACCCTTCATCGTGATTGGGGCGGCCGCAATTGCTGTTTCTGTCCTTGTCATTGGGCACTCGGCCGATATCGGGTGGTGGCTCGGGGACAGAGGAAGCACAAGGCCACGTGCGATAGGGGCGTTCGTGTTCGGGTTCTGGATTCTGGATGTTGCCAATAACATGACTCTGGGTCCTTGCAGAGCTCTCCTAGCTGATCTCACCGGTAACCAAAAGAGTTCCTTTTTTACCCAAATCTTCCGAATTGTTGCCATAAAACAGTCTGAGAGAATTGGGAGCATTTGAATTATCACTGGATAGAGTGTTCTTTCCTATGTTTCTTTGGCAGTCCAGTTGTGAGTAGTGATGGTGATAACGTATCTAATGTTGTCCTGTTGATACTGATCTGAATATTGACACCTTCTTGGGATTAATTGAAATGGTTGGAAAAGGAGAACAAAGTAATGGTGTAGTGGTAAAGCTGTAACTTATCAAGCGTGGTTTTGAATCTAGTTGAAGACAAGAAGAAGCAGGATTTATCATCTTATCGATAAAAAAGCATGGTGGGCTAGTTATGGAATTGTTCTTGTTATTGGCAATTTGGCATCTAATTCTAGTTTTAGGATAGTTATTATGGCATTTGTGATATTGATGTGGGTTGGTGGTCCTGGTGGAAATCTCCTCCTTTTTTATATCATTTGATGACTTGGTATAACTGGCTTTTTTGGTTGTCCAAATTCATACTTGTTTCCTGTTCGTATCATGCAATGAGCTTCTGTGAAACACTGTGATTTGGGCTTGTCTGGTTGTTGATGTCTTTTTGTTAATGATGAGTATAATCTGTTTTGGGGCGGGAGTTTAGTATTCAATAATTGGCGCTTAGTAAGGAAGGAGGCCGACTATCGAATTGGTGAATTGATTACTGCCGGCACTAATGTCCACTTGAGAAAATTATTGTTATTTTAATCCTACTCAATTTGCTAAACAGTAAAATATATCACGGTAGTAGGAAGTCTTCAAATGTCAAGTTCGGGGGATCCCGGTGATGCGAAATTCGCGATGTTCATGGATGCGTCCATTTAATAGCATGCATGGTACATGAGCAGTGTCTATAGCTAGAAAAAATTCAGGATGTGCTGAAATCTGATGAAATTTTCAACTGCAAGTTTTCTCAAGATCGAAGTTGCTCATGCTCTGTTGCAAATGTGGGAACTTGTCAATTGTGCCAGAAAAAAAAAAAGTTTGATAGAATTGATTTGAGTAGGTTTTCTACTCTCCAGGCAAAGACCATCGAAGGACCCGAGTGGCGAATGCATACTTCTCACTTTTTATGGCAATTGGGAACATCCTTGGTTTTGCAACTGGGTCATTCAATGGCTGGTACAAGGTTTTCCCCTTTACCATGACTCCTGCTTGCAATGTTGACTGTGCCAATCTCAAGGCTGCATTCTTGATTGATGTTGCGTTCATCGCACTCAGTACATACATAAGCGTCTCAGCTGCTCAGGAAGTGCCTCTTGGCCTGACCAATCAGTCAAATCCAGCTGACAATAGACCTGGACCTTCAAGCCAAACGGAGGAAGCTTTCATGTGGGAACTATTTGGGACATTCAGATATTTTTCTGCATCTATATGGATAATCTTGCTCGTTACTGCTCTGACTTGGATCGGGTGGTTCCCATATCTCCTCTATGATACTGATTGGATGGGTAGAGAGGTTTATGGTGGCTATCCCAAACGATGGAAAGAATTATACCAAGGGGGTTAGCATGGGTGCTTTAGGTCTCATGCTTCAGTCTGTTGTCTTGGGAATAACATCATTGTTGTTAGAGAAGCTTTGCCGAAAACTGGGGGCAGGTTTCTTCTGGGGTATCTGTAACATCGTTATGGCCTTATGCTTCCTCGGAATGCTTATAGTTTCTTATGTTAACATGGGAAACTCTTCAACCGGAAATTTACCTCCAAATGGCATTGTGGTTGCTGCAATAGTGATTTTTGCAGTCCTGGGAGTTCCTTTAGCAGTAAGTTTCTGCCTTCTGTGATATCTAAACTCTCTGAATATTGAATGTTTGAGAAGGAACAAACTGGTGGTTGTCAACAATTTGCACGTCTTTTACTGTTCAATTTCCCCTTAAGATGTTGTATGTTGGTTTAATTTTGCTACTTTCACTTGCTTGTGAGAGAGTTCAATCTATAATCTTGGTGATACGCTATTCTCTCTTTGTAGATTACTTACAGTGTTCCATATGCTTTAATCTCTACACGTATCGAATCTTTGGGGCTTGGCCAAGGTAAACCTTTCTCTGCTTAATATGCTTCTTTAGTTATTTGTTTGCATGATCTTGCCGGGATTGATTTGTTCGTTGGTTCTTGCAGGGTTATCCTTGGGTGTGTTGAACCTTGCAATTGTGGTCCCTCAGGTTCCATTCTCTAAAACCTTTAAGTCATAAAATCCTGAATGCTCCATTGACCGTCATTGACCTACATGTCTTATGGTCGGTCATCTGAAACAAGAAAAGTTCATCTACTTCTAATGTTTCATATGGGGTTCTAGTACAGGACGTGTTTTTTGAAAAGAAAACAAAATATCTTCTCCCCATTTACAACATCCAACTTCCGTCGGCGAAACAACAGCAGGATCCATTTAGTCTACTGATAGCTATAAGATCTCGGGGTTTTCTCTGCCTATGAGCCAAAGCTTTTAATAGTTGGTATGGAGCCCTTCTTTGTATGAGGGGAAGAATTTAATCCTAAATCTCTAAAGATTGGATGTTGCTCCTAAACAAGACTGGGGGAGTCTGAAAGTAGTCTATGGATTGAATTTTGGAGGAACATTGTCCTTTTCGCTTTTCTAATGGTGTGTAGTAGTGAAATCCTGTTCATGACGGACCCTAAATTGACCCGTGATTTTCCTTTTTTATCGAGCATCTTTTACTTTAATTGATTTGATTGCTCTCCTCCGGACAACTCACTTGAACTAATATTTGTAATGTAAACAGGTGCTAGTCTCACTTGGTAGTGGGCCATGGGATCAATTATTTGGGGGTGGGAATTCCCCTTCTATTGCGGTTGCATCAATAGCAGCCTTGTCTGGGGGATTGATAGCTATCTTGGCCATTCCTCGATCCAGGACTCAAATTCAAAAAACGAGGATCAGTGTGTGAGGTAACTTGAAATATCCTTTCTTTACAGTGCCACGTCCCTATATCTTAGCTTCTTCTCTTTCTCTGGTCTGGGCCTCCTCAAAGTTCCCCTTTTGGGCGCCCTCATCTTCTCTTAAAGTCAGGGAGCTGTGTGTTGCTCTATTATTATGTCTGGTTACCCTTTTTCGGCAGGATCTTTAATCTTCACCACAATATGAATGAACCTGAACCTACTACTAATGGAATAGTGTAATTGGTTTTTTAGTATTGGGAAGAGCAGTCCATTGGCAAATCATCTTCCAAATACAATCTCTAAATGTGGAATCTGCGTGCTTATATCTTAGTTCTTCGAGATTTCCCATGAAATATGAGCTTAAAAGGGGTTCTCTTGGACCCTCGTATCGAATTGTTAGATTTGCAGGCCTTTTGTTTGCCTTTTGTATAGATTAGTTCAATTTTTTTCAGAGGCTGAAGGGATTGTTATTATTTTGCAGTCAATTTTTTAGTGCGCTCATGCAAGGCAAGCTATCGAATTCCTCTGAAGCAAGATCAGGTTGTTCTTCTGCAAATCATTTTCTCGACAGGTCGCGTTCTGAAGTTGTCAACGAGGACGTTCTGGCTGTCATTGGCTATTGCTTGTTGTCTCTCTCAGACAGCATATTGTATACAATTATTTTCATACGGAGTGAACAGAGCAGAATGGATGGGCGCTCCGAGTATTCTTTCTTTCGCATTGGAGTCCGAGTCCCCGGTACTGTCATTTGGAAACTGGTCGAGTCCTGTGAAAGAATGTACAAGCATCTTTTTTGTTTTGTGGAATTGGTGATCAAGGCAATGGGTAGCTCTTCCAAATCGGGCTGTGAATGTTTTCAAAGCAGAAAATATCGTATTTCGCAGAAAAGGAGTTTCCTGGGAACTTCGCCTGGAGAATTCAATGCCATTAATCTCGTATCTGTCCACCTTAAGACGCTTACTTTTGTAGTTACACACAAATGCTGTTAGAACTATTCATGATTAAGGCCACGACTGACAAGTGATTAGAGTCCAAGGTTCGATTCACAGTGACTGTGGAAAAAGGACTGCATCAATACTGAACCGATGATCCCGTCGTCGCCATCTTCTTCTTCCCCGTTGACCTTGTCCGGATTCACAATCATCGTCATCATTTTACCTTCCTAGCAAAGATTGGAAGGCAGTTATGCATCACTCTTTTGAAAAAGTTGCAAGACAAGGATGGTTGTTCTTTAGTCCCTCGTCCTTTTAGTTGGTTCAAGTTGAACGCATGTAATGCCGGGAACATCCTGCTTAGATGGTCCAACTCGAGTCAAGTCAAAACAAAGTTGGTCGATTGATCGAGCGAGGGAATCCAATCGATCAAAATGAAGTCTCGGTCCACTCAAGTGAGTGTCAAATCGAGAAACTTTCATCAAGGAAGCCTAAAACGCTTCCAGAATCGAGTGGATGAGTCAAAACCATTGGCCTCCAGTCGATTTAGTCTATGTTCAAGAAGTCAACTCGAGCCGCTTCATCAAACAAGTCGGGGATGTTTTGTTAGATTTCTTATCACTGGATTCATCCCAAAAAACTTCATTCTATTTTGATCTTGAACAAATAATTTATCCACACCGTATCAACAATTAATAAAATAATATAAGCTTATTAATCAAGACAAATAACTTTCTACATATACCCGAGTTGATTATACCTGATGCGGAAGACATCTTCATCTAGATAGAATACGTCTATAAATTGGTTTCTCTATCTTTGCCCTTTCCTTGATTTGCAGAAAAAACGTTGAAGAACTCTCACTTTTTTGAAGCTATAAAACTGTAACCCTAATGGGTAGAGGAGGACCAATTTATATATCTAAACTTCTAATCCGTTACGTCGATCAAGTCACCCGATAATATAGTTAAGATTTGTCCAAATAATAATTAATATTATTACGGCTACAATATCTAGAATATAACAAAAATATATAATTATATTCTCAACTTATCCTATGAAAAAGGTCCAACTCTAGCCATCCCAACTCGAGTCAAAAAGGAATGGAGTTCACCATGTTCGTCTAGTAGACGATTTTGTTCAAGGAGCCTTCCTCTTCGATTGAGGTAATCATCTCGAGGAGGTGTCATCTAACTGACCATTGAGCAAACCATTTGAGAAGCCCTGGAAGACCGCTTGAAGAGCCCATTTGAGAACATCAGAGCAAGTTGAGTCTTGAGTAACTTCAATGATCAACAACTAACTCCACAGCTGAAGGAACGCGACAATTCGAATGCCCCATTAATGCTACTTTCTATCCACTATATTTACTTTTTTTTAGCATTTAATGTAGTTGTTAGTATCTGCTGTATGGAGCACTGTAAAATCTCATATCGAGCACAAGTCATAATCATATTTTTAATAGTAAAAGAGTTTACCCTTTTTGAATGGAGTGAATTGTCTTTAACCCTCTTTTTTTTTTTTAATTTTAAGTGTAATTTGAGCCCTAATGCTTCGTTTTAGCAGTGGTGTATCAGTATCTGTCAATTCGTTGTTCGCCCTCGTCTTGTCTCTGGTGGTACATTGTTGTATTTCATCCGAATTCTTCTGTCATGGAAGTGTATCAGTATGAGGTTGGATATCAACCTACTCATTTCATTTTACACTAGTTCGTATTTCCCTCTGTCCACCACCGTTTCATCTTTGTTTTTTACTTCGTCCGTCATCCATAAACACTCCTTCCAACTATCACTCTTTTCTGCACCGCTGACATCTGCAAGTCGAAGGGCTCTTACCCATATCGACTCTATATCAGTATGGATCGTCGGGAGCTTTGTTGTACGTTGTGCCTCTTAGCTTTGTTAGAAATCAGGCACGTGGAAGCATTAAAACAAAAGATTTATGCCCAAAATAATCACTTCTGTACCAGAAATAATGGTATCCCCAATTATAGCCCCTCTCGGATGTAAAATATATCTCTTCTCACCATCCTCATAGTGTATGAGAGAAATATATGCATTTCGATCTTGATACGTATAAAATATTTTTGAATAAATAAAGAAATTACTCTTATCCGGAAACGTATTTTGTAATTTCTAACGAAACAAAAGGTAATCAGGAACAATCGATCGAGAATCCCACGTGTGACTCCTCCAGAGGTATCCACACGCGCACAATCACGAAACTCTCGACGATCCCTTAGGTGCTAGCCTTGGATCGAAAAAGAAATTTTTTTTCGGAAGCAAAACTCAAGTAGCTCTCCCATCCTTTTTGGTTGTCTGATGATTTCTCTCCAGAGAGCGTACCACTCCTTCCCCACAATCTGACTATTATTCTCATATTAAATAACAACAAATGTAAAACCATTTATTGCCATTGATAACATTTCCTTTTAAAAATCTTTCGATTTTCCAAATGTAACGTAATTAAACTTTAAATAATATTTTAAATTGATTTATGCTCTTTGATAGGAATAAAAAATAAATCAATGCAAAATATTTTAACCGTTACAAAAATCAACGGCATACATATGCATTAATATAATTTTAATAAAAACATTATTTTATTAAATAAAATATCTCGGATATAACATCTAAATGAGGATTAAATATTAATTTCATATCATTTTATTTAATATAAATAGACCTGAATAAATCCATATTCGATCTTGGTCAATTTATTTGCTTTCGATATTTCGGAATAAATTAATAATTCAATTAATTCTAACTCTGAAATATTAAAATGATTAATTTAGTATCCACTAAGTAGTCAATAATATAATGTTCGTGTCGACGTGATATACGTGCGACCCTGTAGGTCCTATACACAAAGGCAGTGTATATCCATACACAAACTAAGGTAATCATCTAGCAACATTTTAGACACCCAACGTGTTAAGATAATGATCATAAATCATAAACCATTATGAACCGATTACTGTGTAATTCAATTTCTTCATCCAACCGACTTCCCAATTAATCCAATGCAAAATGCATCATCACCGAATTAATTGTTTTACTTGATTACCAAGATATAATAGAGTCACTTGAATGTAAAACATTCATCCCCATTGCCATGGATTTTAGAGTCACTAATATCTCTATCAAGTGGCCTAGATGTCAACTCTCTAATCCAAAAGAGCGATGAATCATATATTGACTCAACAATATTCTCTCTATGCTTTGCCACACACCCAACAATCGTATTACTCACAATCCGGTTAAAGACTGTTTTTAACAACGTCAAAGTGCACAAACTCCACGCATAAAATAAATAAAGGTCCCAAGTTAAAAGATCAGTTACACTGGTTCATAAAGATGATTGATCAATGATGTTTAATATGTGGTGTCCAGTAACCTTAATCTCAGGGTACCTCTAAGTGTAACTTAGATAACTATCCATCGGTCTATCTTGACCTCAGTTATACTTTGCGATGATTTAGATGTCCATATTTCCTCTAAACATCTATCTGATCACGGACCATTTCAGATTAATATACTCTTTAATATGTGGGACTTTATCATTAATAATTTTACGTGTAGAAAAGTAAAATAATTAATGGCAAATACTCGTCTTTATTAATTATTTATCCACAAATACAATAAAGTGTCCTGTCACATAAGTGCACACACTGACACTAACGCTGTGTTGTCGGATCATAGGTGGCGACAATCGAGTTATGTGCCGACAGGGAGGAAGTGAAGGACGTAATTTTGTCGCGTTTTCGTGTCAGTGAGTAATTTTTGGCGAGTGTCCCCTGAGGATGGCACGACTTTACAAAATTATCAAAATACGGTCATAATTTAGGAAATTCTTGATTTACTATCTCTAAGTTGCGAGAAATTGTCGTTTGAAAATTCTTGATTTACTGCGAAATTCAATCAATCATCATAAAACATTTCCTTTATAATCACGATTTTCCTTAATTGTCGCGATTCCAAATTGCGTTTTTTTTAAATAGAAAAAATTCTTAAAATCGCGTTTTAAAACCAGTACAATTAAGAAAAGTCGCGATTTGGAATCGCAATTTTATTTTATTTTTCTTGATCGATAAAGTTTCACCATTCAGAACCGCTTCTCATGGTAAATTGGGAATTTTCCAAACCCTTAATCCCCTTTTCAATTTTTGTTTTTTTCTTTTTTTTGGTAAGTGGCGATTTTATATAAACGAACATATAGTTATAACATGGAATAAAGAAAAGATAGAGTAAGATCCATCTACGTTCCCTCCAACTAGCCACCAACCCCTTCGGGACTTCAAAAACTGCCCAAAATGTGTACTAATACTCAATGTGCTATACAACTAAATGAGCCAGAGAAATTACATACCCAAAATATAATTACTAGCAACTATCACATTCTCTTTTTAAGACCACGCTTGGCAGCCAAGAATCTGCATTCACTTGGAAAGCACTCCACCGGATTACAAACCAGCCAATCCCAGACCCGATCAATCCCCGCAAAAGCTTCGATTTTTACATGCAAGATGCCGGGCTGAATCTCATGAAGGAAGATAACTTATACAACTAGCTACTAAATTTTACGTGCATCACAGATAACCGCGCCGCCAAGCATCCTGGGGATTGTGATAGGTTCGAGACTTGGTTGAATTTCAAAAAAATTTTAATTCAAGTCTCGTAGAACGAGAGTGTTCATTTCACCAATACTCGTACATTCGTTTGATTACATGCGCTCCTATTCGGTTACATTCCCTCCGACATTTCCCATGCGCCATGGCCTCCCGAGACCTTCATGCGTCTGCAAAAGGGATTACAAAAGCGCTTAGACTGACTGTACAATGAGTAATTCCATGCATTGTCCTTACGGCCCGATGGGGTGCACTACCGAACCTCAACTTCTTTCCTTATGTACTCCATTGCCCTTAATTATTCCACCCCTTTTCGCTCTTTTACATCCGTAACTCTTCTCGTTCAGGTCCAAACTTGAACATTCTAGTCCTCACCATCGATCCAGAACAGGGCATTCATCAACCCGTCCCCAAATCGTTCCGCACTCATCACTCGTTCTCCCCGAATTCGCTTGTTTCGGTCCCTTGAGTCCCGACCCCCTTTGTGGTTCGGTTTTCATCATGTCAGCCCCTTAACCATTTTGAACGCCAGTTCCAAGGCCATTCTATAATTCTTTCTGGGTGCCAACATTGCACCATAGACGGGGAAGCCAATGAATGTCACAAAGCTCCGTGATATCGCTTGCAACTCTCCTTTGTTGCACCATGTTAAGGCTATCCATGCCGAGCTTGTTTTCGTTTGCTTTCGACTTCCAAGTGGACCCTTTTTGATGCCTAACACATCTAAGTTTGGCTCTTACTTCGCATTGAATAGCGCGGCTCACTCCTAATTCCTAACTTGTATCATCGTTCCTTTTGTATTTCCTGAATACTTCCGGTTAATCTCCTTTAGAAGCGCACCGTCCATGCTACACCTTTCCACCCTAATTCAGCCTCTTCATAGTTGCCAAGCCTTTCGTTTTAAGTTGGAGTGTAAGCATTTCGGCTCTCATCCGAATCTAATAGGTTGGCTCACGCTTAGCATCACGTCAGTATACAACGCGGGATTACAAGGCGTTCGCACTTAATTCGGTGTGCACACTGCCGCTACTTTCTCCTGCCTTGTTCGGCCCTCTTCCCCAACTTCTAGACCTCCCTTTTTATGTTAGGCATTCCGGGATTCGGCCCTTACAACAACCCGAAACGGGGCTGCCGTGCATTGGCGTTTCATTCGCATATAACTCATATCGCAAGGCATTGACATGCGGTTCGGGCATGTCCATTCCGGTCGTTGTTTCAGCCTTTTTTGGCCTTCTTTCGAATTAGGTGTTCAGCCCTTTCAAGTCTCATAACTACTCAAGACGGGACGGCCATCATCGGCTCCCTCATGCTCAACATTTTCGCTCGTTTCACCGAATACAACCGATTCGGTCTCTCCTTTCATCCACCCCCGAGCGTATCATTCCCGTGCCTCATGTCGCACATGGGACAACCTTTCTAGGCTATGTTTCAGCCCCTAAACATCCACGCATTTCCAGCCGTTCGGTCGTTTTACCATCCGAGACACTTGTCTCGCGGATTCCGCTCCACGAGCGCTATAACAGGTTCAACCTTGAGGGGCCTTCACGTTGCCTCACCCTCCTTGGTTCCCCTTTCTTTCTAGCCAAGAAGGCCGCACAAATTCCGAGTTTCATGACTCACGATTCCAGCCCTTAAACAAGTAAATTCGGAGACACACGTCTCGCGGGTTCCACTCTACGAGCGCGATAACGGGTCCGACCTCAAGGGGGCTCCACATCTGCCTCACCCTCCTCGGTCACCCTTAGATTCCAGCCTTGAAGGCCGCATAATTTCTGAGGTTCAAGCCTCGCGGTTCTAACCCTTGGCCGAGTACATTCCGAGACACACGTCTCGCGGGTTCCGCTCTACGAGCGCGATAACGGGTCCAATCTTGAGGGAGGCTTCATGTCCGCCTCACCCTCCTTAGATCCCCTCTCTTTCCAGCCCCTTGGCCGAGTTCCCCCCATAAGTGGTTGCATTTTTCCCATTTTTGTAACGCATTCCGTCCCAAGACGTTCCGGGACGCACAACTGTTTAGTCGTACCAACTGGGTCTCGGACGGCCTCTCCTTCTCTCCGTGGTTCGGCTCCGCCGTTGACCCGCCCATTCTCGTGTCTCTCGTCTCAAACGCATTAAAATCAACCATCCACCCAACTAAAGTAAAGCGCAAGTGAAGGGTTGGGTTATACCTCTCGTCACTTCTCAAGCCACGCGGTTTCGCTCCCTTCGCCTTCGAGGGTTTCCGGACGCCAAGGCTGCCCATCCAGCCCTCGTCCCTTGGCTGAAATAGCACCGGACTCTCCTCATCCGAGCCTCCAAGTTTGCGTCCTCCTCTCCTCCTTGCGCGCCACCCCACTCCGGCCCAATCCCCCTCTCTTCTTCCTTCGTTTTTCCTTCAAGCGTGGGGAAAGAATCCGGGGGGGGGGGGAAGAATGGGGCGTCCATTGGCATGGAGAAATGAGGAGCTCCGGATGAAGATGGGGGTTGTGTCCTACGTCTCCCCTCCTCTCTTTTTCTCTTATTTCCCACCTCCCGAGGCCTTTACCATTACAAGGACAACATATTTTATTCATTTTCCCCAACCATCTCCATTAATATCTTGTCCTTCTTTCCATCAATTCCACATCTCCTTAATTTAGGGAAGTTTGTCTCCTTCTCTCCTACATCTCGTCCAATGGCCACCATTTATCCTTGCTCTCCAAGTCAAGATCCCACGGTATGGAGGTGGTTTAAGTGGCACGCCATGTCACCAATACTAAGGGGTGAGAGGAAATCGAGGCCAAGTAAGCGTTCACCTAGGCAGTCTTTCCCTTGCCGCGCCCCCTGATCGCATTTCTCCTTCTTTATGGATTGACATCTGGGCGTGCCGGGGTCGGCAGCTGTCGCCCTCTGGGCAACGGTCGTCGCCCACAACCCCATCCGGCACCGACCCCCATTCGGCCCAACCTAAAGCCGATATCCAAATTCCGACACCCACTTTAGGCCTTCATTCATCCTCTACTATCCTAGGCCAGCCTCGCGTCACTCCGAGGACCCATTTTTAGGCATCCGAGGCACCCTTTACTTGGCCTATTCGTACACCACACCACTAACGCACCCACAAGCTTATTCTCAATCATTCGAACATACCCTAGTTTAAAATTCACGAAAACTTGGGTAGTTACATATTGTCTCCCGGTACCAGGTCGCCTATTATTACGCTCACCCCAAATAATATAGATAAGTCTGGCGGTCGCCTAGATTAAGGTTAGTGACACCCTTCTCCATTAATTAAGGTTGTTTAGGAGACGGATGTCCAGCTCCCTCATTCCCAATTAATTAATGAAATTACTAAAAGAGAAATCAAATTTCGTTCCTCCCAAACCCTAAATCCCCAAATTCCCAGCCCCCCGGTCAGCAACCATCGAAATCCCTTCCCCTTCCCCTTCGGCCGCAGTTCTTAGATCAGGGGGGTGAAACGAACGAGCGAGATGGAGGGATGGGACCCCAGCACAAAGTCGACCCTTACCAAGATCCCGTTGCTGACGACGAAGGCGGGGCCGCGGGATGGCAGTGGTGCGTGGACGCAGAGGCTGAAGGAGGAGTACAAGGCCCTGATCGCCTACACCCAGATGAACAAGTCCAACGACAACGACTGGTTCCGCATCTCAGCTGCTAATCCGGAGGGCACCCGATGGACAGGCAAGTGCTGGTACGTCCACAACCTCCTCAAGTACGAGTTCGACCTCCAGTTTGATATCCCGGTCACGTACCCCGCCACCTCCCCCGAGATCGAGTTGCCGCAACTCGACGGAAAGACCCAGAAGGTTTTTTCGTTTTCTCTTTTTATTTTATCCGCAAAGTTTGATCCTTTTGTGGGAGGAAGGAGGGGGGTTGTTGTTTGGTTGTGAGATAGGCATGAGATCGTTTTTGGTTTCGTCTTGCAGATGTATAGAGGAGGGAAGATATGCTTGACCGTGCATTTCAAGCCCCTCTGGGCCAAAAACTGGTAAAATACGATGAAAGCTTGTGATGCGTATGAAAAATTAAGGGTTTGTTTATCTTCCTTTTAAATGTTGCTGTTTTCGCGATTGTAGTGTTTGATAATCGGGAATGCAGTTTGGTTGTCGTTTTCCTAGGTAGTGGATTGAGAAGTGCTTGATGATTGCTGTGCATTGGTGCTATAACATGGGGAAAAGAGTTTTGTTACCCTGCAAGCTAAGGCAGATTCAGTTCAAATTCTGTGTGTCGGGCATCATGTAACCGAGGTTGCATTGATTGATCTTGTCTGTAGGAATATGCATATTATTGCTAATGGGGATGGTGTGCATGCACATGCATCCAGTTGTTTGGATGATAGTGACTGTGCATTACTTGTTCAAGAAGTCGATTGTGAAGATAGGGTGGCCTGTCTTTGTCATCATGTCATACGGTGAAGTTGTATTTTAGGGTGACCTAAGAGAATCCAAACGAAGTTGAAAAATGGTTGGATATGATTCTCTCATGTTTAGGAGAATATAATTATTTGTCAGATAAAATCTTTCTGATAACATTTCATGAATTAACTAATATTGCGCTTGTGGTTGCTCTTTGTGTGGGAGTGGGACATAGGGTCATTATTTGCATTAGTAGATTTAACTTAGAATATAATTCCTTTTATCTGGTTATAGATGATTTTTACACTGAAATTGGGCTCTTGTGTAACTTATTATTCTTTTTCTACCTTTTCAGCCCCCGATTTGGCATTGCCCACGCTCTCTGTCTTGGACTAGCTCCGTGGCTTGCTGCTGAGATCCCCATACTCGTGGATTCCGGTATGATTAAGCACAAAGACGACACTTCAAGCACAACTGAGGCGAGCTAAATTTTGTGATTGTACATGGATGCCTTTATCTGTCGGCGAATAATTTATACTGACGAAAGTGCAATAAGGAGTAGCTACAAACTACAGACTCGTGGGTCATAGTCATACACTAATGAGATACTTGTGTCTTATAAAAAGATTAACCTCGAAGCTGTTCTCATTATACTGGAGGAGCATATCATAACCCTAAAACTTCTGTGATTGCTTGGACTCTATTCTGATTGGTTCTTGAGTAATATGCTCAGATGTTTCAGATATTATGAGTCCTGTTTGTTGCACGAGGAATTCCTCAGAACGGATGCTTCATCTGTGGGTAGTCTTCGGGGGTAAGTTTGATTCTCGTCAAGATTTGATCTAGTCTTGGTGGATCAGCTGGTAAACCACAGAATTTGCGAAGGCTAAGTCCAAGAGAGTCCTCTGCCTGTGATTTTGTTATGCCAGACCTTTTCTCCTTTCCTCTGGATTCTCTGAACCTTTTTCAATGCAGAATGAGTTCTATCCTTTCAATGTTCTTAATTATGGATGAGGACAACAATTTACTGGGGCTTCGTCCCAATATGAACTGAGTTTAGTGACAAGAATTGTCCAAATTTTCTGTACAAATATCTGAGGTGTCGTGCTCCATCTGATAATCATTATTAATTATTGTGGGAGTGGCCATGTTGGATTAGGTTGGGAGATGACGTTAGGTTAAAACAACAGGATTACCTAATCCAAACATCAACCCTACCAAACAGGATAAGCCACAACTCCCTGAAGCAGTAGAAAGGCTCCAATTATGTGGATTCCTTTCAAAATCCTACGCCATTGAAATTTAGCTCCTCGGTCAATTAGCAAAGCGATAAATGATTTGAAAAATTTTATGACACCTATTAAATACTCTCTTCAATAATTTTAATCTCATGATTATTGAAAAGAAAAACAGGGTTACTTTAAGACGGGCCTAATGAAAACACTGTTGCCGATGTTTCGGACCATGATGTCGGAAAGCAAAAGGGAAGCCCGCAAGCTGGAAACTTTTTGAATTCCCACTGCCGATGCTCCATCTTCACACCAAACCCAATTCCCTTTATCCCCCTTCCCGAATCTCAAAAATCGGGTACTTGTCAGACAAAAATTCCTGTGTCCGGCGGTTCTACTTTCCACCGCCTGCACCACTGAGCCAGGGAATCGCTCCTTGTTGTGTTCGACTGGAGTTCCCCGATTCTCCTTTCCCCTTTGGCTTTCGAGAAGATGGTGTTGAGGAAGGTGGGAAAGTACGAGGTTGGGAGGACGATAGGTGAGGGGACTTTTGCCAAGGTTAAGTTCGCTCAGAACACCGAGACTGGTGAGAGCGTCGCGATGAAGGTGTTGGACAGGAGCACCATCATCAAGCACAAGATGGTCGACCAGGTTGGTTGTTCGCTGTTACCTCCATTTCTAAAATTGATCTGCATGTCATGGGGCAGTAGCGAGCCCGAAATTATGCGATGAGGGACGATAATGAATCCTTTGAATGTTATGGAGAGTGTTGAAATCTGAATGCCAGTGAATCAAGTTTCTGGCCGAAGTATCGGCTGTTGTTTTTTGGTTTTTGTGTACCGATTAATATTTGTGTTTTAATGAACTCCATGGAGCTTCGGTTAGCAAAATGTAACGACACAAAATCGTCAGAAGTATAATTGATGCTATTGTTTCTTTAAGGAGAGTGTTGAAATTTGAATGCTCGTGAATCAAGTTTCTGGCCAAGGTATTGGCTGTTTGTTTGGGCTTTTGTGTACCGATTAATGTTTTGAGTTTGATAGCTAATGAACTCAAGTCAATGTGACTTCAAACGATCTGGTAATCTCCATGGAATGTCGATTAGTGATGTAATGACATGAAGTTATTAGAAGTTCAATTTATGATAGTAGTTTCCAGTCCCATGGTTGGGCTTTGACTCTCGTCGGCCTGTATTTTTTGGTGTTAATTGTCTCTGTAGCTTGAGAGCATGAATCCAGTTCATCTTGCAGATTAAGAGGGAGATATCAATAATGAAGCTAGTACGTCATCCATATGTAGTCCGCCTTCATGAGGTTTGATAACTCTCGTTGCGTTATTTTAGTGCAGAAACCGACATATCTTACCATTGGCCTTCTGCTCATCTGGTATGGTATGTTCCATTTGTCATGCCCTTAGGTTCTTGCCAGTAGGACAAAGATATACATAATACTGGAATTCATCACAGGAGGAGAGCTGTTCGATAAAATAGTGAGTAGTCTGGGAAGCCGAGATTTGTTCTGTCCTAAGCTCAATTGTTGGCTTCAAGTTTTAATCCTTATTCAAACCGCAACCCTTAGGTTCGTCATGGGCGTCTAAATGAAGCTGAGTCCAGAAAATACTTCCAACAGCTTATTGATGGAGTGGATTACTGCCACAGCAAAGGGGTTTACCATCGAGACTTAAAGGTTAGTCCTTCCCATCTGATACAGGAATCTGCTTAACTTCTGCTAGTGAAAGAATTTTTGTAATTTATTTTTCTGCTGACCAGCCTGAAAACCTTCTACTTGACTCGCAAGGAAATCTGAGAATCTCAGATTTTGGTCTCAGTGCTTTTCCAGAGACGGTACCATCTCTTTCTTTTTCTCAATTATCACGGCTATTTGTAGATCACGTTGAAGAATTCAGTTGTTTCTATATTGCCCGAGAAGATACTGATAATATTGTCGTCAATTGCTATGTGGTGTTTTAGGGTGTTCACGTACTGCGGACGACTTGTGGAACTCCGAATTATGTGGCTCCAGAGGTAATTGTTGTGTTTACATTCATAATAGGAAAAGACAGGGTCACTGCTTGCTTTATGTGGCGGAATACTTTGTAGCTGATATTTCCTCCATTTTCTGACTAAAGGTGCTCAGTCACAAGGGCTACAATGGCGCTGTAGCTGATGTTTGGTCCTGCGGCGTGATCCTTTACGTGCTACTGGCAGGATATCTTCCATTTGATGAGCTTGATCTCACGACGCTTTATAGTAAGGCATGATATTGATATCTGGAAGTTTCTTTGTAAATTACTGTGGCTTCTTAGGCACTTGAAGAACTGGCGTCGCATCCTTATAAAAACTCACTATGGAAATCCATACATTCAGCACTTTTGGGGTCTTAAAGGGCAATTTAGTATGTCCGGCAGAACAAATTCTAGGGTTATCAAGATAACTGCCACGTGCATTTTGGGAGTAGACTATCATATCTGATCCTAGTACCATTCTCAAATGATCATCAATGGAGATGAGTTATACACAAAGTATGATTTCATTAGGTGCACAGGAATGTTGCCGGAATTTGTATTGGTTGCCCAAAAGTGCAGTATACCTAGAGTTGAGAGTAGTCAAGTCATAGGACCATTTCAGATGGAAAATTACATTTTCCCTATCTTAATACTGAAGGACTTAGTTTTTATATGCACGCCTTTTGCATAAGAAAATTTATATTCTTTAGTTTGATCGGTGAATGAATCTTTTGTTAGCACTAGAATTCTTCTTCTTTCGGTGGGTAGAATTCTTATGTCGAGTACATCGTTTGTAAATTGGAAGAGTATCGTTTAACCATCTGGGGTGGTTTAATTTTCCCCTTTCTTTTTTTTTTTTTTTTGAGTCTTAGGTTACCAGTTTCCCAATATATTAATTCCCCTTGTATATTTTTCATTTTGGTAGATTGAAAATGCAGAATTCTCCTGCCCTTCATGGTTTCCAGTTGGAGCAAAATCTCTCATTCACAGGATTTTGGATCCAAACCCTGAAACTGTAAGCATACTATAATAACCGAATCCATTTAAATCGAGTCCCTCGGTGACGGTTGTTTCTCTCTTTTGTATAATTAATAATAACCTGTCCAGAATTCTCTTTGTTTGAATTGATTTCGATTATTTGGATATCGATAGCAAGCCTTCCAACTCATTGTTGTTAACTGTCATAACTGAGCAGTTTCTACATAGGACAATCCGGAAAAGGTATGTCTAAGGGGGAAACAAATATATTCCAATTTATATTTATATATCAATATAAATGTCCGTTTCCTCTTTTCTGCAAGGGAATTGAATTTTCTGCTTGATAAACATTTCTCCATTTCAATCTGGAGACCCATTTATTTGATGCGAGATCACGATGAGCGTATTTTTTAGTCTCTCTGACTTCACTTGAATATGAAGATGTTTGCAATATATAAACCCCTTGCTGCAGTAATCTGATTAAGTTGTCTCTGGTGTCCATGCATGAAAAACCATTTCCACATTTAGCCAACTTGACCACACAATTTGGTCTAAGATGGCTAATACAGGATGCAGCTCAGAAATGTTCTTGTACTTGGAATATCGTTTTACAATTTAATAAAAACGTAGCGTTTCCTGTTTGTCACCAGCCCTCAGATTAACCAACCAATGTTCCAAATTGCTGCTTTTCCATCTGCAGCGTATTACAGTTGAGCAAATTCGAGAAGACGAGTGGTTTAAGAAGAACTATCATCCAGCTAGACCTCTTGAATACGAGGATGTAAACTTGGATGATGTGCATGCTGCTTTTGACGAAGATGAGGTCAGTGATCTCATCATCTTCCTTGTTCTGATCTTTCTTTGCAGTCTGGAAGTCCTTGTCTTAATATGATCTTTGCAACTTCAGGATCCTAAACCCAGTGAGGAAACAGGTGACGAAGATATGGGTCCATTGATACTCAATGCATTTGACCTAATAGTCTTATCGCAAGGATTAAATCTTTCGACTCTATTTGATAGAGGCCGGGTAAGGACTGCAACTCAGCGATCGGCCCAAAAATCCAGGAGGCTGATGATTGTAATGTGTGCTCTATTTTCCCCAATAATGTCTGTTTGACACGAGGGGTTCTTGGGCAGGACACTACAATATATCAGACACGTTTTGTTTCACAGAAGCCTGCCAAGGTAGTTTTGTCTAGCATGGAAGTCGTCGCGCAGTCTATGGGGTTTAAGACACACATACGCAACTATAAGGTAAATTAACCGCTACATTGGCAGATGCTTCCACATAAAATGATGGTGGCACTGTAATCTGAGGGCTTTTCTGGGTTGTGTTGGGGCTTTCTTCTGGTTAGATGAGGGTGGAAGGCATTTCGGCAAGCAAGACATCGCATTTCTCGATCATTATGGAAGTAAGCAAATGCCTCGAAATTGATTTCCTGTAAGCATCACGTATTCGAGGAGTTCTGACCTTGTCAAGTTTTTTCATCTCCCTTGTGACTTTAAGGTTTTCGAGGTGGCGCCCACCTATTTCATGGTAGACATTCAGAAAGCAGCCGGGGACGCCACTGAGTACCTCAAGGTACAGCGAGAGATTGGACTTCAACTCGAAATCAGTGCCATGGAGGCCTTTTCACTTGCAGTTAATTCACTTCCTCTCTGTGTTTTTTCCAGTTCTACAAGAACTTCTGTGCCAATCTCGAGGACATCATCTGGAGGCCTGCTGGCGAAACGGTCCGGTCCAGGGTCACCAAGAGCAAAAGCAAAAGGGCGGTGAATTCGTCTCGAAGCGGCAACTTAACAACGAAATCGTAGAAAGCTCTAATATCTGGACTACCGGCGGACCATCTCCTCAGTAGTTTCTCTTAACATCTAGACGCGGGGATCGAATACATTACTTTTGCGTGATTATTGATTCGTATACTACCCGACGGGAGGGGGCTGTTGTAAATTACTACTTTTGAGGTGGTTTTGCGCTTCCCATCAACCGGTCATCAGTTTCGTTTCTTACACAAGTCCATTGTCTCGTTCGAATGTTGTTCCTCCCACGGTTTATATGGAAATAATGAAATATGGTTCTAATTTGCATAACTTCCTTAATGTCGTCTCTATGTCAGCGGTCGAAACGACAAGGCATGTGACAGTTGGGAATCAGTCATGAACTACGACAATAGATCACCGTCCATAGCCGCGAGATTAGAACATCCGAAATTCTTGAGTGTTAATATCGCATTCTCGAGTTCGCAGTACCGCATTTTCTTTGTAAATTACGAATGAAAAATATTTATCAAATTTCAGAAACTATATTTAACTACTCTTTTTATCATCCAACCATAATATCATACAATCCACAAAGAAAATTAAACCAACGTCTTCATAAAATGGATGTCAGGAGGAGAATCTTCGCCACGCTCAGCTCCCGACATCGATCAACGAATTTAAAGCATGTACAAGTGCACCTTTTCACAGTTTCTAGGCAAGGCGTAGGACTTCCGAAAGAATATCTTCGTACCAGAAGGGGGTGGTGGGGGGGGGGAATTAAATTAAACATTTCCATAATTTAATACCCACCACCACCTTTTGCTTTTGGAATATCATTAATTTAGTGTGGAGATCCGAAAAAAGTATTACTTAACGCTTGGCCAGGATTTGGGATACGCGTTCAGTTATGATTTGGCGCAAGTGCCGGGGTTTTTTAATTAATTTTAACTTGTCCGAATCGTCGTGGCCGACTTCGTGTTCGACACGTGTCGCTTACCCTCTTGCCGACATCGAAGGGCGTTCACCACACTTTCTATAAAATTAGAGAACCCTCAAAATAGTTTAATTTTTTTCATTATAATTTTAAATTTTTTATGCATGTGTATGGTGTAAATACCCTGATTAACTAAACTAATGCGAGCCAAGAGTCGAAATTACAATTTCTACGGCAGATCAGGTGAGGGTATCCCTACTCCAATCTCCCGTGCGCCCTCAGAACCCCCCGCCCCCACCACCGGTCACCTCCTATAAATACTCCCCGTAATCTTCGCCATCTTTCCTCTCGCCGGTTGTTCCTCTCGTTGGCTATGGAGTCATTGTGTCCGGTCCCGCTCCCTCCTCAGGCCAAGTGTCTTGCGAAGCCACGGGAGGATCGTATTAGGTTCCCCGAGATCCCCTCCTTTGCTGGGGGCTCCGTGATGAATTAGGGTTCTTCCTGGATTTCACATCGATGGCTCGACGGATCTCGTATGGTTTCTAGGTAGTTAGGTTTCTTTTTCTATATTCTTGCCTTGCTGCTTAGGCTGCGTTCAGAGATTTGTGATTTTTGTGTGCGTTTTGATCATTTTTCACTTTTTGCAGATACTGTTTCCGTACGGGGCAAAAATGTTTGTGCTGCAAGGTTAGCTCGAAGTTTTCTTCTGGTGAGCTGCTTTTTTTCTTTCTTTTTCAGGGAAAAAACGTTTGCTCATTTAAGGATGGGAATGTCATGGTTGTTGCAAGTTTGGGTTTATTTGTTCGTTATCGAGAGAAATGCGAGAGATCAACTGTTGGATTTATTGTTGATATGCTGGGAGGACTGTTACTTTGGCAGCGTAGAATTTTAATCTTTCCTACTGTAAGCCAGAAAATAAAGTCATAGGTTAGACTGGACTGGGTTTTAGTAGTTTAGCTACTTGTGGAAGCAAGAAAGTGGAAGAGATTGGTGCATGAAATACCGTATGTTGCTCAATAATTTCGTCATTTGAAGCCTGTGTTTGGCACCATCGGATATTATTGATGAGGCTAACTTTGTCAGTCTGCTGGTTCTTTATGAGTGTCAGTTGGACTATTTTCATGGATAAAGTTTATGAGATTTTTGGTCAATGTGCATCACTCTTGAAATTCATTGCTTGGTTACTGAAATATTTATTTATTTATTTTCATGCGTAACTATTGGAATATTTGGAGGATTGTACCAAACAACAGTTAATTGACAAAAAAATTAGTCAAATACAGTTGAAGCTTGCGAAATTTGAGAAATACCACCCCTAAAGTTATAAAGTTAGCGTGGTTCCCAACCGCGGCACTAGCTCGGGGGAGGTATGTTGAGGTTAGAAACCGCATCATTGACTCCCAAAGGAGTGTTGCGGTCCAAAGTTGCGACATACCTCCCCAAAGCTAGTGTCGCGGTCATGAACCACGTTTTCTTTATAAATTGAGTGTCGCAGTGGAACCGTGAAATAAAAATAATAATAAGGGAGTTTTGCAAACTGGAATCGTATTTCACAATTTTTTTTTAAAAACCAATGGTATTTTCGTATAAGCCTCGGAATATTTGATGAACGCTTATTTATTTGCCTAGAATGCATGTTTGTGTGGCTAGATTATATCTTATATCCTTATATTCTAAACAAGTCTAGGCGGGCGCCATCAGTAAGGCGTTGCCGAGCGAGCGTTTTGGTCATGGGCGTTGGGGTACCCGGGCGCTATAAGGTGCTATTTAGGGCGCCTTAGACCTAATAACCCTCCCCAGCCCCAACAAAGTGTCCCCCTCCCCAACCCCATCCAGATCTCCTCTTCCTAGCCTCAGCCAAATGTCTCACCCCCCTCCCCCCCAAAGTCCCCAACAAAGTCTCAACCTCCCCAGATGTTTTAGGGAAATGTCTTAGCACCAATGAAGTCTCACCCTTCCCAAGTAGGAAATGTTGCGAGACAGATTGCAGAGGAAAGGTATAGATTGAAGTGGGCGGGATGACAGCTAAGATAGATTGAATTGGGATTGCAGACAACTCATGAAAGTATTGTGTTGTGTATGATTCATAAATATAGTGGTTTATTCACAGGCTCCTTAAAACAGTATGGCAAGCGCCTCGCGTAGCGCCTCATGCCTTGAGCGATCAGAGACGTTGCCATCTAAGGGACACCTTAGTGCCTTAACAACACTGCTTCCATCAACGTGTTTTTTGCTGCCAAAATCTGTGTTGTTGTTGTTGTGGCTGATTTTGTATTGAGTTCTATATGTAGTTAGTCACTCATCCATGAGGGGCTTGAAGAAAGCATAGAAGACAATGGTTGTCAAATTGTGGTTGAAGTATAAATCGAAAAGGACATATCGAATTATGAATCAAAAGCTTCAAACTCAAATGGTGGATATGCGAGCATGAGCTAAAATTTTTAGATTACTACTAATAACATTTCATGCATTTTCATAAGTATTGAAGTCGAACAAGGAAAAAAAAGATTTTGATACAAATTTGAAGTCTAAGTTCAAGTTGATTTATATTGATATTGTATCACTTCATCCAATTGTTTACATTGTTTGTCTTGCCTTGTTCTCATGAGAACAACTTCGCTTTGTCCTCTAGTTTCACTTATGTCCTTAGCTATTCCTTCGTCATCTCCAACACCCTTAGCTTTCACTTGTCTATTCATATCCAAATTATCTATCCTATTATCATGCTTTCTTATAGTATATTTTGATAAACACAACTGAAGCATGGTTTAGTCAACCAAGTGGTTTAATTTTTTTAATCAAAGGATTGTACAAATGGAAATGAATTGTAGGGTTCACATTTGAGTAAAAAACACACATGATTTACGATTCACCTCATAGTTCAAATAATTTAATTGGTAATTGTAAGTTTTGAATCGGGAATCATAAGGATTTGAACAATATAAAATGGTAGAATATAAAGCATCCAAGAAGAACACCTCCCCGATTGAGTTCTTGGACAAAATTAGGGTAGGTCCACATTTTTCAATAGATATACCAGCTATTCTATGAGTCCCTACGTAAGGTTTTGAGGGATTTGAGGAGGTTTCTTAAAGCAATTGTAGGGAAGTAAGATCTATTGAAAAGAAATAAGATAATATATCTTATCTATCATTAATAATAAAGGAAAGAGGGATAACATAGATTCTTTTCTTTCCTATGTAATAAATTTGTAAACTTTGCAAAGTATAAAAGAGTGCTCTCACAAATAGACTATGAAGATTGCATGAGACTGATCAAATTGAAAACAACCTTGATTACCTTCTTAGGAACTTGACTAGAAGTTATACTAGTGGTTTTATTAATAAGTCGATTTTGTAAGCAAGTGGTCTTATTGCGCACGACGCTCGAAAACGAAGCATCTTTAATGAATTAGGTTGACTTTTGCAAAGTCCAAAAGTTTTTTACCCATTTTTAATATGAAGTATGTTTGCTACACTCGAAGACTTGTGATGGTATTCATTGATTTTAATCCTTTTGAATATACAAAAGGAAAGTAGTTAGAAAGCATGTGGATAGAAGACCATTCGTTCAGAGCTAAACATTGTTTCATAAAAAAGAAGAAACAAATAGGGTAATGGTGATGCTTCATTATTGTAATGACAAAGTAGTAGGGTTTGCAGCTTTTATTTGTTTTTGCCTGTATATCTTGGCTGCTAACTGTGAATTGTTTACTGATACCTCAACTTTGCGACAAAACCTTCAAATGTTAGTCAATTCAGAAGTTCTTTTAGCGAAGAAACTGTTATTATGGAAATATTGGTACTCCATCTCTATAGCATTGACATGGGAGGTAGCAAATCCTAATATATGCATTATGATTTCCTTATACTTATGCAGGATGTGTGGAAGTGTCCGTAGATTCACCTTGTCAGATAGTCATCTAATCTAGCTTTTCCACTGCTTGGTTTGCTTCTTGATACGGGTTACTTTTCTTTTCCCAGTGGATAGTGTTGGCATGATGATGATTTTGTTTGGACCAGTGCAGAGAAGATGTCACAATACCTAAATGGTGCCTTTGAACTTGCAACAACTTTAGTCGTGGTTTTGATGTTTCCTTTGCACTTACCAAAACATAGTCATATTGATAGTAGAAAATTATCCACTAGAAAATTGGTACCAATTAACAGGTGGAAATACCAAATTACTTTACTTGACGATTATATATATTTCGTGTGATAAATGTCCTGAAGAGATCTTCCCATACTCTTGCTTTTCGTTAAAAAGGGTAAGCTCCTTGACCAGGGTTTGCAGCATAAGGCACCAAATAACATTCATTGCATAGATTGACAAATGGGTTTAACTTTGATTGAATTTTTCATAAGAGACTCTCGATAATGCTGACCCCAATATTATTTTTGGAAATGCTGGTTTTATCATGGTAATGTTAGACTTATCCCTGCTTAGAGAATAGTGGAGTTGGTCACTAATATATTCTTTTGGTCATGTTAGTCTTATTCCTTGGGTCATGTTCTTTTTCTGAGTATTTGCTGAAGATCCTTGTTAAAGTAAAACACAAGGTGTCTTCAAAGTCTACATTCTCTTGACAAGTTCCTGCATTTATTGCAGCAGCACGGAACTGTGTAGTAAACAATCTGGAAAGAATAGTTATAGTAACTAGTGGAACAATGATTAAGCCTCAAAAGTGCTCCGATGATGACAAATTGAAATTGGGTTTTAATTCTTTTTTTAAATGAGGAGGCATTCCCTCTCAAAACATGTTGAAAGAATTACTTTTTGTACCCTGGTGCCCTTTCCATTTTGCTGAACTTCGCCCTGTTTTTTCTTTGACCCATTTATAATGAATTGTACGATTTTTCCTTTAAATATTTGGAGCATTTGCCCACGGTACTGGATCTTATGAGTTCAGGAATTGTGTGCTGCAGTATTCTCCTGGATGTTGTCGTTGCTCTACTTGGACCCATATAATTAGATTTTCTTTTTGTGAAATGAATGAGCCTTTTACCATGAATGAGATTCGATATATTTTCTCTGACTGTAGCCAGCCAGATTTTCTTCTTTTTTTTCCTCGAGTATTTGTAGTTACATCTTTAGAGATCCACACGAATGCTAGAAAGGCATGAAAATAGGAACTAAAGGTTGAATAGCAAGTGTTAAATAAACCTTGATGTATTGAACTTAGAACACTTTGTCAAACTTATCCATAAGCTATCTGCCTTAAGTTGAAGAGTTTATAATTTCGTACTTCCTGTGGCCTGCCTTTTCAGATCCCTGTCCTCTGGTGGTGGAAGATTATCCCTGCACTGAAATATATCGTGGTGAGTTTACCAGAAATTTATTTTTGTGCTTCTTGTTTCATTGTGAAGCAACTTTACTCTCTAGCTGATAATATGCAAACAAGAGATCTAGTTTCAGTCTGGCACTTTTTTGTGCATAGCACATCCTTTTCAACTTCTTAAAAAATTATAATTGTAGTTTTTCTTGCATACTGCTATAATGCTTTGATTTGTCCGCATGTTTCTTGAAATGTAAATTTATGCTTGAAAGTAGGCGACGTATCAAATCAAATTAAATTAATTTATTGTTTGGGGATTAGAGCAGCTTTTAGTCGATGGATGTTGTCCATTCAAGGTTATTCGTTTACTTTTCATACACTTATATGATTGTGCCTTGTTTAAAGTTCTTTAATGCGAAGCATAATGTGGTACCACTCTGTATACTGAATCATCAACTCTATTAGCAAGAGATGCTGTGAAAAATCACGTCTGTGGTAATCATTCCGTTTAGCTGTTCAGCATTCTAGCTTCTTGAAATTTTAATTAGGCATGGTCGAAGTTCAAATTTTTTGACTTTCATGAGGTTCCGGTAGTTCTTCCAACTCTTGGACTGAGATCTAATTATCCATTTCTGCTTATTCTTATCCTTATTGATCTAGTGAAGGCCGATCCATGTTATTATTGCCCGAATAATTTTGATGTTAAATATAATTTTCTATTCTGGGACAATTCTCCGTGCCAGTTTCCAGTCTTATATATAATCATTCTCTAGAACACTATACATCTTAATAGGGACTTCATTTTAAACCGTACCAAAGTCATACATGTCCATTCATTCATTCTTACATCTGGTGAATATTTATTGCATAAATCAATTCAGGCGAGAGTCACTTGCTAGAAGAGGTTTAGTTTACCACATATTTGTTTGGATGCATAATGTTGCAAGCTGGCATACATTTGGATATCTTTCTGGTCTTGAAGTGCCTTTGCTAGTTGAGTTGTAGTCTGCTGCATGTGAACGACTTGTAATGATAATCTGCTCAACAATCAATGTCTTCTCTTTGTGACCTTTCTTAGTGGAAAAGTACGTACCCAAAATGGGTGGTTCGCCCTGGTGTTTCATTTGCCTGTCGTGGCTGGCTAAGCTGGAGTTGCACAGGTCCTGAAGAGTCTTCACTGCTGCTTAACCTTTTCATTTGCTCATTTCTATTTAGCCCATTCACATCTTTTGCTCTATATTCCTGATGCTTGAAAAGTAGGGAGATGAAGAATCTTTACAATATGGTTGTTTTAGTTGCTTTCGTAAGGGGAGGAATGTACCTTGTATAATTCCCTGTTCTCTTGACAGATCAAGTTCATCTTTTTGTGTAATTCTGCATTTTCCTGGTTAATCAGGTTTGCCTGTATGTAGAATGATTGTCAGTGAAGTACACCAGAAACTTGTAAATTCTTTTATTAGGGGTAGGATTGACCTTTTGGTTCAGTTCCTGTATTTCATCCACTAGAATTTGGTCCTGCAAAAGTTACAAATATTTTGGGTGCATAAAAACCTTCTAGGGAAAAATATATTAAGACCGTTCCGTGACTATTTCTATGATATCCATCCATGGCCTAGTTTTAACAATGTTCTACTCTACTTTCACTTAACCGCTTCTACCTTAAGAATTAATGGGTTTCAGATGCAAACCTTCCTTGTGCGAACCCCATGGAGGCTGATTTCTAGCTGGTTCTCCAAGTTTTGCAGATCTTGGACAGTTAATCCTGATAGCTCCTCACCCATCATTTGCCTGACATGAATATACAAAATTGCAGAATGTGATTGTTCATATCAAATTCTGTCTCTTTATTCAGGCTAGCTCTTTGAGATAAGGCTTAGTATTGCAAGCACTCTAGGAGAAGCAAAACATCCAGTGTAATACTATTCTTCCATTAGGTCGAATTCTAGTCAATAAATTAGTAGGGTTATCAAGATAAAGTGCAGGGTTGCAGTATTCTAGGGCTAGTAAAGTGTGCTGTGGAATGATATACTTGCATCAAGTAGAATTCTAGCCCTAAATTGCTAGGCTTTTTTTTGTTGCCTGTCCTGTATCTGGAGCTTTGCCCCAATTAATCCGGACTCGACCTGGGTAGTGCACCTGGCAAATTGTAGGCTTTACTCATGATCATGTCGGGGTTTCTAGGAGAGATGGCACCTTTACCTTAATTTTTTCTGCAATTTTTCGTCAGCATCAATTTGCCGTGCTATGCAGATGCAAAGTACATAGGAGGTTTATGGAAATTTATTAATTTTGAATTTAAGATCCTGCGATGGTAACATGATGTTATCTGCCTATTGCACATCTATAAAAAGATGGTATGCAGCTTCTTGTTAGAAAATGCATTAATCAGTAGTAATCATCCAGCTAGTCTGACTTTATCTTCCTAAGTTGTATACATGATGGACTTTCTGTGCTATTGTACTACTCCCATCAGTTCATGATGTCAGACATCTTCATTGCCACATGAAACTGTCACATAATGCACGTAATTATTGGAATACTGAATTATGATACTGGAAATTGCAGCCTTTCTGAGATTGACGATTCAAATTTATTAGTGAGCTTACCCATGACTCACACATTTAAAGAGCTATTTCGCTAACTGAGATTGTTTTCAGGATCTGTCATGATCATGTCTATGAGTTTAGCCTCTTATATGTACCTGTGTTTTTCCTGCAGGTTTTGCAGTTGTTGTCTCAATGCTGCGGCCTCTCTTTGCCAAAACTAACAACCAAAATATCATGAAGGTACAATATTATCAGTAATCAAACTAACACAAAGGTAAAACGAATCAGTTATGGTTCATAACAAAGTTTATGACAGGGGAAAATGTCAATATTAGAGTCTTCTCATCTTTGTCATTATAAGTTTCCCAAGGGCAGCATTTGTTCTTGAGGGATGGTAGCATACTAGGAGTAGCTTTCTGTAAAGAGAGCTTTTATCCAGTAATTGAGCTTGAAATTATTTAGAGATAAAGAACTATCAGTCATCTTTGCTTTAAAGCCAGAGATTTACATTTTTCATGTCTGTTCAGAGAAATAGAGGATTTAAGTGTTTGGGGCTTGATTTTCTCAACTGCTGGATTAATTTGTCCTGGAAAAGCATTGACCCATCCAAACCCTGTATCTTTAGTACCATAAGTTTGGATAATAATGCAGGACTTTTTTCTTGCTATTAGGCTCGAGATAAATTATTGTTCAGTATTGTATTCTGATTGCATTGTTTTTCAATTTGGAGAAACACTGTTTCAACCAGCCAAGAGAAATGCATGATCATGAATTTTATATCCATATGCCAGATTACTGTATCATTTGCACCGAAACATTGTCATTTGTAGGCTCAGTTGCTGAAAAGATCAAATCAACGAGTCATTCCAATTCTCAAAAGCACTTTGTTGAGATTTTATTCTTCCATGTGGTTTGTTCGGGCTTAGCTACTGTATTTAGTAATCCTGATCGAAGAAACCATTATTTTAGTAATAAATTGACTCGCAACTCTTCATCAGGCATCGTTATATCTGAGTTGATAAAACCTGTTGCATGAATGGCCTTCTTCCTTCCCCCCATCCGATACTTCTTTATGTGTTTACTTCATATGCTCTAGTTGTCAGTCTCCTTATATTAGAAAAGAGGCTAATGTGATTTCTGGAATTGGTTTCCAACTTTCAGGAGGATTTTGGGTGTCTCCTCATAGACTTTGATTTAGACAAGTTTGCATGCTGTAGGGTGTAAAGATATCTAGAATTGCAAAAACCGAAACCAATGTTTCTTAAAGAAAAGGAGAGAAGTTGCAGTTTAGTTATTTTAAACTAAAATGTTCTTACAAAGAATATATAATTTAAATAACCATATCAACCTAAGAAATTTCGTTAAGTGGGTTTCTACAAACAGATTTATTGAGTAAGTTCAAGTTCAGCCGCAGCTTGAACTCTAAGAAGAGTGATTTATATCCAGAGGCAAGACTTGCCATTTCAGCAGACTTTCACTTCTCTTGATCCATAGTTTGGTTTCCAACAAGCTGATGTTACTCTTATGTTTTTTTATTAGGCACAAAACATTCATTTTGGTTCAACCTTGATGAATTTCTAGGCTAAGATTTGCTAAACTGTTATATATTGTGGGACTAGCACTAGAATAAGTTTTATCAGGTCCTCCTTGTTCGAGTGTAACGCCAATTGCTAACTTTCTGGGACTCAAATTTAGTTAGCTGTACAACTTTCTGTTATAAGTACTCTCCCATTTTCATCGAGAGTAATGAACGTGAAAATCTTGGTTTGAATCATGTCTTGCATCAGATAAGTATAGCCAGGAGTATCATTTACCTTGATTTCTGTCAATGAATTGTCTTGTTGATGATGCTCGCCTTTTGTTTTCTTGTACCTCTCTATGATGGACGCCATGCTGCACGACAGAAATGCCATGTTAGGAATCCATCCACAAATGAGTGATAGCAACATTTATGACACGGTTGTCAGTTTTCTCTTAATTAGCAAACAAACATCGATCCATGTCCAAATTAGTTTGGAAGGTAATGAGGGGGAGAGAGAGTGTAGAATACAGAGCCAGCCATGTCCTTGCCTTGTCCAATTAATATTCACATGGATTTCAATAACATCATTGCGGCTCTTTGCCATGTCTTCCTCGCACGAAATATCCCGATGGAGAGGTTTGATTTCAAAAGCAGAAAGAAAATAGAAAGCAACTATTTCATCCTCTTGCTGTGGCACTGTTCGGTTGCATACCGTATGCATCTCTTTGAAGAATTCTACTTCCATACGGTTGCGGTTTCACTTTACAAAATACACAATTTGGGACAGAGACTTAAGGGCGGCGGTATTCAAACAATTGTAGAAACTCAAACGAAGTTTTCTTCCAAACTAACAATAGGGAGGTACTAACCTCGTTTTTGGCCAGGAACCATGGAAATGCTTATGGATGCAGTGAACCTAGAGCAGATCATGTGACTGTTGATTTTGTCTAAAACGTTCTTACAGTGATGAATGATCTCTCCCATTTTATTACTATCAGTCAATCAGGCCAGTGACCGAGATCACTTATGGACCGATGAATATGGTCCGAACCATGTTGGTCCTTCAACCCTGGCAAGATTCTTGATGATGTGGAGGATGAGAAAATAGAAAAGGGAAAATGCTCGTTCTATGAGATCGTTTTCTAACCTCTACAAAATCCAAACATGTTTTGTACTAACATCTTAAATGCCTTTCAATCTCCTCTGCGTATCAAACAAAGCAAGCTTTCTCTGAATGCATGTGAACTCATTACCTGTGGATAATTTGTTATTGTTTGAGGCTATTCGTGGATCGGGGAGAAATCATTATCGATGAAGTGTCTTTGTGAGGTATTTAAGGTGGAAGTAATTTCTTTTACAGGTCATTTTCTATCTAGTGGCACATAGCAGGATAGCGAGCCTGCATAAATAATCACTAGAGAAGTATGAGTTGTGAAACTCAAGTTAAAAATCCGAGACTAGGAAATTACTGATATGCAGTCAGATGTAAATGGGCGTGCATATAACAAATAAGGATATTAGTTGAAGCATCATCAAGAAGGGTTTTGTATATGTTTCGATATCTACATAGTACTCGAACTCAGATTTGTAAATACAAGAATGTAACTTATGAATATTACATAATACTTTAAAGTAAGCGGCCATATTTTGAACTTACTGGCGGGCGCTTCGAGTTTGGACCACTGAAAATGTGACAAGTTAAGAAGATCTCAGGTACAAATCAGAGATGGTGGTGAATAAGAGGCATCACAATGTGTTGTACCTATCATTCATGCTAATATCATATTTCTGGTAACACCAAATTTCTAAATAACATTACGGGGTTGTCTTTTAATTGCTAATTGTCGACTACTACTTGTCAAAACTCTTTGACGTTACCTACATCGATGCTTAGAGTGAACATAGAAGAGAGATCAAGTGAGGAAATGTCATTACCTGATCATTTGCATAAAACAATGCTCTAAAGACGACTGAAGTTACTAAAATGAATAAGCCATTCATCCATCAGTAATTGACACAAAAAAATTTATAAATACTGACATCATTGCGTTTCCATTGGCAGTCAGCCAGTTTTTCTTTAAATCCAAGATTGCGCAAAAAAAAAAAAAACCGACTAATCTCAATTACAAACTCACGCAGGAAGGAATATCAGAACTGCGCTCGAGCTCAATTTCCAGACTAATGTCCCAAAACTCATACTGGAACTAATGAGCTGCTCTCCTACTGGATTTCTTTGTGCGGATTTGTCATTTCCGTCTGTGGTCGGTCCGAAGCATTTGGAGTTGGACTATTAACAATCTGAGCATTATGTATGTCAACTGGAACAAGGGGCTTTTTATCTTGTATGGTGTAGAGGATGGATGCCTACTGCTGCCACCACTACTCCTATAATCGACATCTCCCTGGGGAAAAGGTTGATCATTTTCTATGACAGAAAGCCTTACACTTCATCCTTAGTCGAGTCCTCGATTCGACTGTTTCAACTCATCTCTCTGCTTGTTTCACTGCCTCAGAACTCAACACCATTGTTATCCGATATCTCTCGCCAATTAGGACGCTGATTTCACTCTTCAAACACTTGTCTCTTACATATTAACTTATCTAACCATCGATTTGGCAATTAACCGACTATAATCTGTCGCTACAATGATGATAATGCCAACCTGACGTGATTCTTTTCATCAACCTGGGTTTGTTCCTGCAACCCTGTCGTTTCCCAGAAGTTCCTAATTTTTGGTTTGGCATGGTGCTTTCAAGCTCAAATTAATCGGATTCCTTCGCATAAATTTCAGTAGTTGTCATATGGATATGAAGTCTGCTAGGCCTTGTCAACTACATTATGGTTTCTCTCTTAATTTTCCGAAGAACTTCATATCGATTTCTTTCTCCCAGATCTGTCCACCCATCGTAGGACCATACAATAATAACATAATTTATACTATCTGTGTGTACGGAGAAAAAAAATCGAGTATCGGTAACGAGCACAGATGGATACACCTCCTAACAAGTTAGTAAGAGTCTGGAAATATAAAGCTGACCTGGAGCTGGTGAAATCATAGAGCTTGCCGGTGCTAGAGAAGACGACGACTCCAACCTCGGCATCGCAGAGGATGGCCAGCTCCTTTGCCTTCTTCAGCAACCCGGTCCTCCTCTTTGAGAAGGTCACCTGCCTGCTCGTCGAATCGTCGATCCTCCTTATCACTATCTTCCCTCTCCCCATAATTTCCCCTCCTCCTAAATCGAAAGGGAAAATACATTCATATAAAAAATTACTCAGTTCTGGGATTTCATATTTTAGGAAAGTTTCTTAACAAGAAAAGAAGACAAGATCTAAAACCTCTTTAACCCCAAAAGAATGAAAGTTTCAAGTTCCAAAAATAGAACCAAGTACAGAAACCCGGCACCCTTAAGTAACTTCAGTACAAAACCCAGATTGACTGAAAGAGGAATGAATTATTACATTTGAGTACGAGGAAAATTGCAAAAATTAACTTACTTTGTTAAGAAGCTTTTGCTGCCCAGGTTGTTTTTGTTTTTTGGAGTTGTAGTTTGGCAGTATTATCAAGACAGAGAGAGAGAAAGGTCGAGCTATGAAGCTTTTACCATACTTTAGCAAATGATAATGGCCATATAAGGCAAGTGATTTGCGGGGGAGGTTTTTCACTCCATCCCCTCGAAAATCACTAGCTGTTTCGCCCATGCCCTCGGCCACGTGGACGAATCGCGGTGCTAGATTCATATTTTTTTTATTCCGAATACTTCGGGGGCGGTGAGGGATCCGTCGTATAGATCATCGACATGTGGCTTACATATTCGATTCGTTACCGCCTTGGGAGTTTCATGCTCTGTCTCATGGATAGACAGCGATCCTCCAATCACATATTCGGGGTGGATGTTGTTCGAGGGTGGTTTTCATGTCGCGACAAAAGCCATGCGGTGGCGGCAGGTTTACCGGCCCTGCTGTCGTAAACACTCCGGTTATCATCCACCTAAGGGTAAGGCAGCGGGAACCTTCTCCAACTTCATTCCAAGCCCAACATACTTTTATTTACTTTATATTCCCATATTTAAGCATTTGATGTCAAATCATTACCGGTGGTTCATTTTAGCTACACCTCCTACCTTTAAATAGAAATCTAAATTCATCAATCAAACCAAAACCACGGCTGGTTTTTGTTTAACCTTGTAGTGACTATTAAAAAGGAAGAAGGAATGGGAGAATTATGTCGATTACGTCATCCTCGTTGCTATTTTCCTAAACTTTAACAAAGTTATCTTCTCTTCGTCACTTTAACCTAAGAGCTTAAACCGTAACGTGATGCATATTATATAGTTTAACGCGTACCCTTGAGCCGTGCTTTTATATTACGAAAAAAGCATTATTTTTTGACCTAAAAACCGAAACCGTTAGATAATATTTGATTTGTATTATATAGTTTTTAAGGATTACGTCATCAACCACCACCGAACAATTTCGACGTACAAAAGGAGTATAAAGATGGGATGTCTCGCGGATTCTAAAGTAAAGTAGACAAATGCCGAGGTGGAGTCAAATGTCGCTGTCCTAGAAAGGCACGAAAAGAGAGAATCCAAGTCCGAGGAGGGGTCACCTTCCACGTGTCATTTCCAAATTGGGAGGTCATAAGTAAAGTGGCGTTTCGCAAGTCGTGTTGGGGAACCTCCCAAAATCAGCATCTCGAGAAGAAATCAAATTACGAAACTCTCGGGGGATGGTCGATGAATCTGACTGAATCACACACACAAAATGACTGGAATATCTATCATCTTTAGTCGATGATGAACCTTTCCAACGCGTGGCGGGCACCGACTGGATTGATCAGTAGACAACCTTTCAAACTTTTATAAAGATCATATCTTAAGACGACATGCAGTGCTGTTGCGAGTGGGTCATCTGAAAGTTACATGTTGAATTGATCAATCATTCAACATGAATCATTGCTGTGTGACTGCTTAATTTCCGGATGACTGCCACCATCGGCCCACATAAGACTTTATTTATTTATTTTTAATCTCCCCAGCAAAATCAACAGATGGAAAGATCACAAGTGTCGTCTGCTGACTTCAGCGAGGGAAAAGATTTCCTGTTTTTTTTTTACCTTTTTTTACCTTTTTCGTCTTCTCTTTCTCGCTCTCACATTTTTTTAAGGTCACCGCTTCAAGCGATTCTTGGAGGTTACCATTTTTTTCAGAAACTCGGATTTTTGTTTTAATTTAATGTTAGTAAAAAAATATTTTGTGAAATTTTAAAATTAGATAAATAATGTCTAAAAATGGAGTGTAAATACTGACTTTGCTCGTTAAGTCGATTGTCGGAATTTCCAAATATGATTTCTTTAGTATAAGTGAAATGGGAGTTTTAAACACGGACTTCACTTTGATCGGGTAATAAATTGATTTTAACGGTGGCAAATTTGGTCAATTGAAGCATCATTTCCTTAAGGAGCAAGTCAGTGTTTATAACTTCGATTTTTATGTTATTGTTTGTGCAATTTTAAATCTAAAGTTTCGCAAAATATTTTACCGACTTCCTCCGCGTCAGTTTCTATATCCATGAGGTAGTTTGTCGAACTATCTTAACAAATTCTTCAAAGATGTTATGTTAATAAAATATTTTATGATATCTTTACAAACCAATGTTATCGAGAATGGGTTGTCATCCAGCTCGGAACCTCGCTTAAATTATAACAAAAAAGAATATGGTCTTCCGTTGACCCGTCGATTTAGGCCGCCACCATGTTCAGAACATCAAGGGAGAAAGAGTAGTAGACAACGAACTCGAAGATGATGGAGCGACGCGCGATTTAGAGCAAAAACGATGCATCAGGACTTGAATGGAAGTCGCATGTTAATCTTCCCGAAATGGAGTTCAAAGTTCGGACATGGGGCGACCTCCTTGGTTAACCGCGAAACGAATAAATCGTAGGGTGTTCCAAAAAATAACAAAGTATTTCTTTGGGAAGTATAACACAGTTGCTGATAGTGGTAACCTTAAGTTTGCCCAGAAAAGTCAAAAAAGAACTCAAAGAAAGAAAAGGATAAACAAATCTCCCCAAATATAGAAAACTTTGGCTCAAACTGTTCCCGATCTATTAAGCAACCCAATTAAGATATGTGATATCTAGTGTTCGTTCCGAAAGTGACCGCGGACAAGCCGGATCCAAACACGTCAGAAATCTCTAACACTACGAGCAACTGGTGCCCGGAGGATTCGTTGAAATGTGTGATCGCCGTATGAAATGAAAGAAGAGTGGGAAAACGGCGGATGGACAGCCTTAAGCGGAAGCATTTACGGATGCATTTGAGAGTGAGCGAGAACGCAAGAGCACAAAGAGAGCTTGAACGTTGGAATGCTTAAAAAAATAAAATATGACAATATATGTCCGTATGTAGAGATGTGTTTGTACAATGTCTAAGAACAACTATTTATACTAAGCTAGACCTACGTATATATGGTAACTATGTATTGCACAAATATAACATTTCCTTTGCTACGAGTCTTCCATGGAATATCTCCTTTCCGTATGAGTAAACTTGGCAACAATCTCATTTCGGATCCCGAGATCATCTGGACCCTTTAACAGTTGACTGATCGACTGTGTCGCCCATTGGCCTTCGCCGTAGAGTTTCCTCGCTCGTCCAGTCCGACTGTCGCCTGTCGCTTCGCCGACCTGTTGTCGCCCGTCGCCTGGTAATCCCGTCGCTTGGTGTTCCTTTTGCCCCGCAAGCCATCACCTGGTGTGTATCTGTGGTCACCTCTTTCCTAAATTTTCCTTCCTTGGACTTATGTTATGGACTATCGATCCACAGATTGGGTTGAGATCTGTGGCCCAGAATTTCTATTGATAAACATATAAGCCCCCCTCAAGGCAGACTGAGTAATCCTCTCGCCTTGAAAAAGACCTATTAATCATTTCCCTACAGCCTTGGTAACGTGTGCAAGCGAGTAATGACCATTGACCGTCAATATCTCTGAATCGTATCGGTTGAGATCTCCAGAATAACTGTTGCGATCCCCGAAATCTCTGTCATAATATCTACCGTCAAAGTCCTTTTACCCCTCACGACTTCGCTATAAATTGAAGGGCTCGGATCATCTTCTGATGCACAAGCAATCGTTCTTCGGAAATAGCTAAGTCATGAGGTTCCTGTCTTTCTTTTGGTGTTCCACCTGGAGCTTATGCCCATCACTTTAGCTTGTTAGGGAGCCGATACCCATCACCTTATGAGGGTGGACTCCAACTACACGATGGTTCCATTTGGAAGGGAAGAGGACCCGAGCCACCAGGTTTTCAACTCCATGGCTTCGCATGAAGTTCCTTCCGGCATCTTGGAGGCCAGGGGCTCTCCCATGCGATGCCGTTGTTTGCAGCCAAGGACCTTCTTCGTTGAGGGGAAGAACCGGGTGTGTGCTCAGTTTTGGGGAGAAACCCTTGAAGAACGTTTGTAATACCTCTAATAGAGTCATTTCCTGATGAACGGAAACGTCGTCTACTGGATTATTATATATTTTTTTTTCGTGTACACTTATCATCAAGCAAACCCATGTAATGCTTGGACTTGAATGAGAATAAATGTCAATTTATTGTGATCCTTTTCGCTTACCCACTTATGACGAATTGAATTGTCATCAGTTTTCAAGCGAAGCGATGCTTTGGATGTCACCTGCCCCATAATCGGTCGTCAAGCGACGTCCCTTTTGGGCTCTACCTTTGTTGGTTTCTGGGGTTATAAAGTCTTTGAGGGTCCGGATTTCCCGCTCACACACTCAGAAACCCTTATCTTTCTTGTCTTCTTGGATTCTTAGAAACCCTCGTTCTTCCGATTCTCATGGCCTCTGATAGTTCTTCTTCGTCGTCTTTCGAGCTTTCGGTCCATCTAGATGGCGACGCTGCTAAGTTTCAACATGCTTTCACCAAGTCTTGGCAATCTCACATTTCCACCGTTCACACGGCACAATCAGAGTTTGGTACTGCTATGCCGGGCCAACAAACCCTTGGTCCGTTCGTTCTCAACTCGTCCGACTTATTTCTTTACACCAGCAGGCTGCCTGCTGTATTCCGTCGTCGATTCAAGCCATCGGGATGGGGGCCATCCGTTCGAGCGAACCTCCGTTGTTTTCCTTCTCCATATTGGGTTGATCGCCGATTTGTTTGATTCCTTATCCTTTAGTAGACTCGAGAGAGGGACTCAGGATTAGAAGAGGGAGAATCTAACCTAGGTTATGTATGAGAGATTAGGTTAACTCAGAGGAGTATAGAGATATATGCTCATAGGTAACCCAGATAATAATTGGCGCTTAAAAGGATTATAACTGTTCGTGCATCACTATAGAGATATAGGTTTACGAATAATCTATAATTCACAGGTACAAACTCGAGAGAGGTCTAACGAACAACAAGAATTGTAGTTAGTAAACGGGAAACTGAGAGAATTGAGGAAGAGCGAGCACAGATAATTTATGAACGATAGGGGATTCATAGTCCTGGGTTTTTCATCCATCGATTTATTATATACTTGCTTTTATTCAGTTGTTATTTTCATTCTTATATTAAACCTATTAAATCTTCACCGGCTAGATTAAGACTTGTTAAGTTGATAATCGACAAAATATTCTGAACAATCTCCGTGGGAACGACTTTTACTCACTACTTTATTACTTGTGCGACCCGTATACTTGCGTGTGCGTTTCTGCGAATAAGTTTTTGGCGCCGCTGCCGGTGACAGTGCCAGAATTTATTTTGTTATTACTTTTCATTTATCAAGTGCTTAAATTTAGTCACCGTTTACATTTCGCAGGTGTATGCGACACTATAGAAGTGAAAACGAGCTACTATTTGACCCTGAGATTGAGCGAACTTTTCGGATATTGAGAAGAGGTCAAAAGAAATCAATGGCGAACGCAAATAATCGTTTGAACGTTGAAGATCTGCAACAAAGAAGGACGATGCGGGAATATGCAAAACCAACTCCACAACATCATGCAGGATTCCTACGTCCAGAAATACAAGCAGACACGTTTGAGATTAAGCCATCTATTATTTATGTGATTGAAAATTCTAATTTTGGTGGTTTGATAAATGAAGATCCACGTTGGCACCTGACACGTTTTGAGGATTTGTGTGCAACTTTCAGGTATAATGGAGTATCAGCAGAAGCAATCAAGTTGAGGCTATTTCCATTCTCACTTCGGGATAAAGCTAGATCGTGATTATATTCGTTGCTCGGTGAATCAGTCAGCTCGTGGGATGATCTCAGAAAGCATTTTTTGTCAAAGTACTACCCACCGAGCAGGACTGTAAAAATAAGGAATGATATCACCTCATTTCGCCAACTACCCAATGAATCTATGTATGAAGCATGGGACAGATTCAAGGAGTTGCAAAGGTTATGTCCCCACCACGACATACCTAAGTGGATGTTGGTTCAAGGCTTCTATGATGGGTTAGCGGAGCAACTTCAATCAACAATTGACTCAGCTGCTGGGGGTACAATAATGAACAAAAATCCAGAAGATGCTTTGGAATTGTTCGAAGCAATGGCAACTAATGGCCAGAGAAGAACACCAGCAAGAGGAGGAGACTATCATCAACTTGACGCCATAACCACTCTCAGTGCTCAATTGGAAACTCTCACAAAAGAAATGGCTGCATTACGCACCTCATCTCAGACATCTAATAATGCTCGTGCTAATTTGCAGGTTATGGAAATGCAAGAATCGGACGAGGTGAATTATGTGGATACCAACAATAGAAACAACCCGTTCTCTAACACATACAATTCAGGATGGCGGAATCACCCTAATTTCTCTCGGCGAAATAACCAAGACCATCAAGATCCAAGCCAGCTAAGAACAAGCCAACCACCAGGCTTTACAACTCCAATGCGACAACCCGTAGGTGAGCCCAAATCTAATGTTGAGGATTCGCTGAGACAGGTACTTGCAAGCAATGAAGAAGTCCGGAAGCAACATGAGAAGACACGGAAGCAGCAAGAATTCATGTTAAAGGACCATGCAACTTCAATCAAACAATTAGAGATGCAGATAGGTCAAATAGCAGGATCTTTAGTCATGCGACCGCATGGAGCGTTACCAAGCAACACGGAGCTCAACCCAAAAAATCGGGAAAATTGCAATGCCATCACTCTACGAAATGGAAAGGATCTCGAAGAAAAATTTGAGAGACGAGAAGCTGAAAAGGAACATGCTCGCGAAAGACGACAAAATAAGGTACGTGATGAAGAGTCTAAAAAGGACTCCGAACAGCTTGTCGCAGCTACACCGGTACGTACCAATCCTGTTCCTATAGTTCCAAAAATTCCTTTCCCACAAAGACTTAGAAAACACGCTGACGAGCAACAATTTAAGAAATTTCTTGAGGTCTTTAAAAAGCTGCAGATTAACATCCCATTCGCAGAGGCTCTTGAGCAAATGCCGAGCTACGTAAAGTTTATGAAAGACATTCTCTCGAAGAAAAGGAAGCTCGGTGGTCCTGAAACAATCTCCTTAATAGAAGAATGCAGCGCAATCTTATAAAGGAAACTCCCTCCTAAGCTTAAGGATCCAGGTAAGTTTACCATCCCGTGTAACATTGGGAAGGAATTTTTCGGACATGCCTTATGCGACCTAGGAGCGAGTATCAACTTGATGCCGTTCTTTGTTTTTGAGAAATTGAATATCGGTGAGGTAAGACCTACATCACTCACTTTACAATTAGCCGATCGATCTTATACTTATCCTAAGGGTATTGTGGAGGATGTTTTGGTGAAGGTTGACAAGTTCATATTTCCCGCTGATTTTGTGATTTTGGACTATGAAGAAGATCGTGAGATTCCCATCATCCTAGGACGACCGTTCCAAGCCACGGGGAGAACATTAATTGATGTCCAAAAGGGGGAACTGACGATGAGAGTTCATGACCAGGAGGTAACCTTCAACATTTATAATGCTATGAATATGCCTAATGAATTTGATGAGTGCAGTTACGTAGACATAATTGAAGAAGTCGCTTACGGGATGCTTCTAGAATCTTGTGAGTTGGAGTTAGAGGAAGAAAAGCCGCATAAAAATGCACCGCATAACGAGAAAATTGAGAAAGGAGATGTGGCATATATACGTCAATTCCCAAGAGTGAAACCTCTTGATCGTCCCTCATCGATAGCAAAGCCATCCACTGAAAAACCTCCAAAGTTAGAACTAAAATCGTTGCCCAAGCATTTGAAGTACTCTTACTTGGGTAAGGAAAACACTCTTTCAGTTATTATATCATCATCATTGACTAACAAGCAGGAGGAGATGTTGTTACAAGTGCTTCGAGAGCATAAGACAGCCATTGGATGGGCAATCGCGGACATCAAGGGGATTAGTCCAACACTTTGCATGCATAAGATCGTGTTGGACAATGACAAAAAGCCTACGGTTGAGCAACAATGAAGACTGAACCCGCACATGAAGGAAGTGGTGTGGAAAGAAATTATTAAGTGGCTTGATGCAGGTATTATTTATCCGATCTCGGATAGTTCGTGGGTGAGTCCAATACAATGTGTGCCGAAGAAAGGAGACATGACGGTTGTTGAAAATAGCAAAAGCGAACTCATCCCAATAAGGACAGTCACGGGCTGGAGAGTATGCATGGATTATCGAAAACTCAATGCAGCCACATGCAAGGACCACTTCCCACTTCCCTTTATTGATCAGATGTTGGATCGACTTGCAGGTAAAAGTTATTATTGTTTTCTTGACGGTTATTCTGATTATAACCAGATAGCAATTGCACCAGAGGATCAGGAAAAGACCACATTCACTTGCCCTTATGGAACGTTTGCTTTTCGCCGAATGCCGTTTGGTTTATGTAACGCACCTGCCACTTTTTAGCGGTGTATGACAGCAATCTTTTCTGACATGATTGAGAAGACCATTGAGGTATTTATGGATGATTTCTCCGTATTCGGATTAACATTTGAAAACTGTCCTAAATCGTTGTGAGGAGACAAATTTGATTTTAAACTGGGAAAAATGTCATTTCATGGTACGAGAAGGTATTGTTCTTGGCCACAGGATTTCTGAGAGCAGTATTGAAGTTGACAAGGCTAAAGTGGAGACAATCGAGAAATTGCCGCCTCCAACATCGGTAAAGGGTGTACGAAGCTTCTTGGGCCATGCCGGATTTTATAGGCGATTCATAAAAGACATCTCCAAGATTACCAAACCGTTATGTAACCTCTTGGAGAAAGATGCACCTTTTGTATTTGACGGTAAGTGTTTAGAAGCATTTCTTGAGTTGAAAGGAAGGTTAATCTCCGCTCCGATCGTCATAGCTCCTGATTGGACTCTCCCATTTGAACTTATGTGTGATGCTAGTGACACAGCCGTAAGAGCTGTTTTAGGGTAGAAAAAGGATAAGCATTTTCAGGCAATCTACTACGGTAGCAAAACACTAGATTCAGCGCAAGTAAATTACACCACAACTGAAAAAGAAATGTTAGCAATTGTATCTGATTGGATCTGCAGTTGTTGTTCATACTGACCATGCAGCTATATGATACTTAATTTCTAAAGCTGATGCAAAACCAAGATTAATTCGTTGGGTGTTATTGTTGCAAGAGTTCGACCTAACTATTGTGGACAGGAAAGGGACTGAGAACCAGGTGGCAGATCACTTGTCAATATTGGAAGAGGGAAATGTGGCTACACATTCAACAATGATTGACGATTCGTTTCCAGATGAACAACTTCTCACTATTGATGTAACTGCTCCGTGGTACGGCGACTACGTAAATTACATCGTAGCAAACGTTTTTCCTTCGGACTTTACAAGTCAACAACGCAAGAGGTTTGTACATGAAGTTAAGTTTTATATGTGGGATTAACCTTTTCTTTTCAAGAAATGTGCAGACCAGGTCATTCGGCGATGCGTCCCTGAAGAGGAAATAATGTCGATTCTTGAGCAATGCCATGCTGCTCCATATGGGGGACACTTCGGCGGTCACAAAACCGCAACAAAAATTCTTCAGTCAGGTTTCTTTTGGCCTACAATTTTTAAAGATGCTCATAATTTTGTTGCCCATTGTGATCGTTGCCAACGTGTGGGAAATATTTCTCGTCATGATGAGATGCCTCTACAAAACATATTAGAAGCGTAAATCTTTGATGTGTGGGGAATAGACTTCATGGGCCCCTTTGTCGACTCTTTTAAGAATAGATACATTTTAGTTGCGGTTGACTATGTATCTAAATGGATTGAAGCGGTTGCATTGCCAACTAATGATGCTCGTGGAGTGTTAAAGTTTCTCAAACAGATTTTCACGCGTTTTGGAGCACCAAGGGCCATTATTAGTGATGGCGGAGCACATTTCTGCAATGGGAAATTCACCGCACTCATGAGAAAGTACGGAGTCAAGCACAAGATAGCATTACCGTACCATCCGCAAACATGTAGCCAAGTGGAAGTGTCAAATAGAGAGTTAAAGAGGATATTGGAAAAAACGGTGAGCACTAACAGGAAGGATTGGTAAATCAAATTGGATTATGCTCTATGGGCATATCAGACAGCTTTCAAGACCCCAATTGGGACATCGCCATACAAGTTGGTCTTTGGAAAAGCATGTCATCTGCCAGTGGAACTAGAGCATAAAGCGTATTGGGCAATTCGAAAGTTTAACATGGATCCAACAGCGGCAGGAGAATATAGACTGATGCAACTGAATGAAATGGAAGAATTCCGGATGGAAGCTTATGAGAATGCCCGAATATATAAAGAGAAAACCAAAACTTGGCATGATCGTCGAATTAAAGATCGCAAATTTTCTCTCGGTCAGCTCGTGCTTTTATTTAACTCACGTCTTAAGTTATTTCCAGGAAAACTTAAATCCCGTTGGTCCGAACCATTCAAGATCACTCAGGTATTATCTTACGGAGCTCTCGAATTGATGGGAAATGATGATTTAAACAAGTTTAAGGTAAATGCGAGCCGAGTGAAGCCCTACTTTGGTGGTGTTGTTAACCGGGACCCGACAACACTAATGATGGAAGACGCCTAACATATTCAAGCCGACGACGTTAAATCAAGCGCTTATTGGGAGGCAACCCAATAATCCATTTTAGTTAATTTACGTATTTTACTTCATTTTATTTTATTATTTTATTTTATTTTATTTTTATGCAGGTAATAAGCAGGTACAGAATGTTCTGTGCTGCCACACGAAATTTTTGTGTGGCCGCACGAGGGGCGACCACTAATCCACAGAATGTTCTATACGGCCGCAAGAAATTCTTGTGCGGCCACATAGACTCCCTTCCAGGCACAGAACATTCTGTGCAGCCACACGAAACTTTTATGTGGCTGCACGACCCCATTTAATTAAAAAAAAAATCGAAAATTGAAAATCATAAAATAGCTGCTCGAGACTTTTTTTTCCTTTGTTTTTTCCAATCCATCCTTATTTTTTATTTTATTTTATTTTTGTTCCTTCTCTCCAGCAAGAAGAAACCCACTTCGGCCGTCCCCCTAAATCAACCCTTGCCGGTTTGCCCTAGCGAAAGCGCCGTCCATCCTTTGGGCAAGACAAGGAAGAACACCCACGCCAGGCGTCCTTCACACTCTCGCCCACAACGGCCGATTTTCGAAATTCCCATCCGAATCCATCCACTAGGAGTGGTGGGTCTTCTTTTTCCCCTAGGAATGCCCATCCGAATCAATCACTCGACAACTTGACTTACCCGCGGTTTGTCTCTTCCAACCCACCTCTCTTTGGGTACCGTCTAGATTAGGGTTTTTCTTTGTTATTATGTGCTTGGGTAGTTTGGGTTGCTTATGGCACATAAGAAGAAGTCGAAAACCATCGAGGACCCCCCACGAGAGCTAGGGTGAGATGGAGTTTGTCGGAGGAAGCGGAGGAGCGCTACCGTCAAGCCTTGATAAATCGGACAATTGTCCCGAAACGAGGCCTTGATTATAATCACTTGGGTATGTACGAATTTCGGAACTTAATTGTCAAATTACATTGGGAGATGTTGGGCGCGTCGCCGGGTTCGATTGTAGTGCCGATTGTGCGTGAATTTTATGCCAATGCTGGTAATGCGGGAAATCCACCGGATGTCATTCATGTGAGAGGAAAATTGGTTAACCTTTAGTGCTGCAGCAATAGCCGAGCTTTATGAACTTCCTAGGATCGAATGTGATGATTTTAGGGTAGCCTTGGAGGAAGATTTTAATCCGGCTGATGTTTTAGAATGCATCACAACCATAGGCTCGACTTGGAAAATGTCTAAAGCGAATAAGCTCTTGGCCCTTAGAAATAGCGATTTGTATCCCGAGGCTCGCATGTGGTTACACTTCATATCTAGCAGACTTATCCCTGAAACGAACACGACGCATGTTACCAAGGATAGAGCGGTGTTAATCTTTTGCATCATGGAAGGTAAGCAAATTGACATATGAGCATTGATTTATCGTATGCTAACAAAAGCATTGCAGGATCCCAAGCTCGAGATGTGGTTCCCCGCTACAATTTTTGAATTATGCAGACGAGCGGGAGTGATTTGGGATGTTAAGGAAGAGTTGCTTCACCCTTCAAAGCCGATTAATGGGGCTACCTTGAACAAGATGTCGCAGGACTTTTATCACAAACATGATAACGATGAAGGTAATATGTCTCAACCCGCAGAAAAACATATCACTAATCCTTCTAGTGTTGCAACACCTTCATCTACAACTAGCATCGACTTTGCTAATCAATGGCATCAAATGAATAAATTTATGCGTTATCAAGTCGAGTGCAATCGAAGGTTTGCGGCAGCCTTAAATGTGGACATCACCGATCTTGAAGATCCATTTGCACATATCCCATCCAACAATGATGACGACATGAATGATGAATAAGAAGATGATGATTAAGGCACGTCTCGTCTCCCCTAATCCAATTGTTTCTTTTATTTTTCTAAATTCCTTTACCATCGGGACGATGCTTCGTCTAGGTTTGGGGGGATTTGCATTTGCATTGTCTTTAGGTTAGATTAGCCGAATGCATGAGATTAGTTCTGCATATTTTCATTTTAGGGAGTTGGAGTTGTGTTCCATGATGTGATTAATTGGTTACGATTATAGTTGTGGAAGGATGAGAGTCCGAACTTTGACTCGTGTGAGGTGATATCGTGTTCCTATCCAATACTAGGGAAGAAATTGTTTTTACGGTTGAAACGAGTCCAGATCTCATAGAGTACATGAAAGTTAGGGAGGAGTAGAGCCACCTTGATAACCTTGTGAAGCGAACCTTTAGGTTAAAAAAAAACTCTTGCCAAGGCTCTGAGTACCGATATTCAGGTAGAAAAAATAAAAAAAAAAAGAAAAGAAGAAGAAAGAAAGTATGAAAAAAAATCAATAAAATACCTGAATAAGTACTTGTGGTATGAGTCGTGATAGTGGTGGCTTGAGTATTAGATTCGAGGGGTGCTTTATCACCTAATGCCTTGGACCAACTGGTTCGAGAGTCATTGGTCGAAAGCTCGATACATGAGTCTCCATTATTACTGATAAGACATTTAGAGTCGAGTAAGAAAAGGAAAGAAAAAGTTGAGAAATTTGTGGTATGTTGTGATACCTGGAGCAAGCAGATCGAGGTGTTGAGGTGGTTTTGCAAATCATCTTTCTGAAATGTGCTGTTTGAGTGATGGACTTGTTTTAAACTGAAAATGTGGTTGTTGAAAATGTTTTTTATGAAATGCGGGTGGAGGATAGGGACATGAGGTTGTCGAAACACAAGTTGGGGACAGGAATCTGACTATGCTATTTGAGTAGTTGATATCTGAGAACAAAAAGCTTGATTGATGACTCCGACGACCATGATTTAGTTTTCATTAGAGTATTTTAGGTGCATTGTTTTCTTTTCGTTTTGCTCGGGACTAGCAAAAATTAGGTTTGGGGGTGTGATAACTGTAAGAAATTAGAGTTATATGCCTCATTTAGGAGCCTAATTAATGATAGATATCCGACATTTATGGGCATATATAGTTAGTTGCATGTTATTTTTGGGTTAGTCGTTTTGTTTGGATATGTTTTGCACTTGTGAGGTTCTTTTCAGGAAAAGGGGTCGACACGACGAGAAATTCATGTCGAGGAACATCTTGAAGGAGGAGTGACAAGACGGTTGATGGTAGAGTTGCCGAGAGGGAAGTTGGTGGACAGGAAGTTTTGTGCAGCGACACGAGGATTCCGTGCAGCCACACGAGACGAGAAGATCTTTTTATATTATTTCCAAATCTTGTGGGTGTTTTGGGGAAGATTTACCCTACATATAAAAGGGTTTAAAACATGAGGAAGGAGGGAGGAGAGACTAGACGACGGCTAAGGAAGAGGGATCAGAGAAGACGATGGAGATTGCCTTTTCTTTTCTTTTCTTGATTTGCTTGTTGGCTAGGATGCAAAACTAAATCTTTTATCTAGGACGGTGATGAACCGACTCGTGTATTGATTGTCTAAACTCTTTTCGGAATCGATTCGTGGAGTTTCACGTTTACTTATGTTCTCTTGTGCTTAATGCTTGCATATTGGGTTGATCGCCGATTTGGTTGATTCTTTATCCTTTAGTAAACTCGAGAGAGGGACTTAGGATTAGAAGAGGGAGAATATAACCTAGGTTAAGTCTGAGAGATCAGGTTAACTCAGATGAATATAGAGATATATGCTCGTAGGTAACCGATATAACAATTGGCGCTTAAAAGGATTATAACTGTTCGTGCATCACTATAGAGATATAGGTTTACGGATAATCTATAATTCACTGTTATAAAATCGAGAGAGGTCTAACGAACAACAAGAATTGTGGTTAGTAAATGGGAAACTGAGAGAATTGAGGAAGAGAGAGCACAGATAATTCATGAATGATAGGGGATTCATAGTCCTGGGTTTTTCATCCATCGATTTATTCTATACTTGCTTTTATTCAGTTGTTATTTTCATTCTTATATTAAACCTATTAAATCTTCACCGGCTAGATTAAGACTTGTTAAGTTGATAATTGACAAAATATTCTGAACAATCTCCGTGGGAACAACTTTTACTCACTACTTTATTACTTGTGCGACCCGTATACTTGCGTGTGCGTTTCTGCGAACAGTGGGTTTACTTCGTTGTCCATCAGGGTAGGGTTCAAGCTCGCCTCTTGTGGGTTTACCTCGTTTACGTCCCCCTGTCTGTCATAATATTTTCTTCTGCATCTGATATAATGCTGGTGAAGTAAGTCAGGCATGTCTTGTAATTGAATAATTGATGTTTGAAATGGAATGAATATTGTCGGCAACTGTGATCACTCTTTCAATCAGCAAGTGCTTTTACTTTGGAAACTTGGACAGTGTTTGGTTCGAAGCAAGGATTTCATGTAGCCCAAGTAGAGCGATGCCAGGAAAACTGCGTTCGCCATGTACTGTAGCAGCAGCTGTGGCTTCCCGAAGTTGAGCTTGATCATACCTCCTGCAAGACGTGAAATTCGATAATTTGGTATTTACCGAGATACCGAATTTTAAATTCGGAATCGGGATTGGAATTTAAAATTTTATGATTTTTAAAATTCGATATTTCGATCGAAATATCGAACGGCTCACCCCTAGATATGATATGCTGATATCATATCACCCATGATATTAACAAGTATAGTAATTAATATCTGCGGTGAAGAAAAGAAAGAATGGGAAGAAAGTGGCGGTGATTGAAGTTGGGCGGGGGTTAGGAGCAGGAGAGCAGGGGGGGAGACCTTTCAACCTACGACTTATCAAACAAAAAATTTAAGTAACCTACCACCCTTGGGGGCATGGTAGTCAAAATCGCGATTTTACTCGTAAAATCTTACGAGTTTACGATTTTTGGGGACATCATGATTTAAATCGTACATAAAAACGTTGACAGGTAAAATCGTAGCGGGATCGTAGGATCGAGTGTAGAATCGTAGGAGCGTAATCGTAGTTAAAATCGTAATGGGATATTTTAAAATCGTAGATTATAATTATATTATTAAATAATGAAATTAAAAAATATTTTTCTCTCTAAACCCTATTTCTGTTATCTCGCTGCGGCCCCCAATTTAACCCCCAAATTCTTCCCAATCCTTTGAACCGATAGAGAAACCAATTAAGAGAGACCAATAACAAGAAGAAAAAAAACAAGGAGAAAAGCCAAACTTCGATAGCTGGTCAGGGGACAATTATGTTCGCTTGTTTGTCGTTATTGTGGCAGGCAGTTGTAGTTGGTAGTATTGCGACCTTCGTTCCTGGGCATGGCCCTAGTAATCGTGCTTTCTTGGAACGGGGTGGAGTATAAATCGTCAAGGTTAGGATTGAATTTTCTTTGCAATCACAGCCTGCAGAACATGTCATAACATATGGTTTAGATCAGTGGAGTTTGTGTAATGCGAGAAGTTAAAGTAGTTGGAGTTCTATTGCTATTCAAACTTATTGATATAAATCGGTGGAGTTAGACTTTCCTCAGATGATGAATGGATCCTTACTGATGAAGATGCGCAAAACTTAGAAGAGGAGATTGACACTATAAATGAAGATGTTCTGCGTGTTGGAGATGAAGCGGGAGTTAGTAGTGTTGATGATGATTTGCATATTATAAGATTTGAAGATGATGTACCCGAGGAGGAGAATGAAGATGATATGGCCAACGAGGGAGATGATTATTATGATCAAAATATAAATGCTTTGTTGGATCCTTAGATCCTTAGATTTTTGTTATGCTTTTAAGACTTGTCACTTTAGAGAACTTTTATGGTGTGTTTTGTTTGGGAGCATGTTATTTGTCTTGTGACTTTACATTTTGTTATGCACTTTTTTATGATTAAATACTTGTTTCTTTATGTTATTTGTGTTCTTGATGTGATTTGTTATTTGTTACAATATGCGTTTATGTATTTTTCGAATTATAATTTTGTAAACTCTTTCGATTTTACTTATGATCCCACGAGTTACGATTTCACAGCTCCCTTCCATTCCCGCGTAGGATCTCGATTTTGACTACCATGCTTGGGGGGATGATGATTGACACTTGTTACTTGTTAGCCTCCTTTGTGCTAAAAAAAAAGTCTATTTGATCATGTTTATTCGTTGGATATGAGAAACCTGGCCATCAATTCCAAATCTCAAGAATGATTTCTTTCCACTAAAAAAAACAACAAAAAAAATCCTATTTTTTTTTTCCAAAAAAGTAGTCGATGATTCCCAATTGGTGGTCCATCTGCACACCAAGCCTTCACGTGGGTTTAGCCAATCAAAGGCTGCCCTTTCCACACAACCATCCCCACATGGACTGGATTTATAAAAAAACAAATACAAAAAAGATTATTAGGATTTTTTATTTTATTCTCTCAGGGTTTGGCAATCATAATGAGGTTTCGGAAAAGATAATCAACAATAAAAGTGACCTGAAAGAGGATGATTTGCCTGAGTCCGAATAGAAATCAGACAGACCGACAATATCCATCCAATCATTGCGTCCCAAGAATCGTTTCTTCCTCTGCGCGCTGTCCTCATGATCTGAGGTTGGATTTATTCAGATTCATATGACATATAATACGGGACGATTTACTTTTTCAGTGGCTTGGAAGACTTCGCCTTTAAAATTATTAATCATACATGCTTCTTCTTAAAAAAAAATTAAGAAATAAGATTTCAGTTGCTAAAATTACTAAAATGTATGGCGATATTTTAAGACATGAGTAAACTCGAATTATATTTCATATATTGTATTTTTAAACAATCATACCAAACCTCCTCGTAGAATAATACATCCCAAAAAAGGAGGCACGGAAGATGTGGACTCCCCAACTAGTAATATACCAAAGTAAGGGTGGTTACCGTCATCAAAGCACTTCCTTCTGTTTTCCCTTTTATTCCAATAACGGCGGTAGCTTAGGCGTAGCATATATCTCGATTAAATTGATCAGATCTCCAACCCACTAGCAAACATGTGATTGGTCAGGGGGGATGCCCTGTGCTGCGCTTTTTTTTTTTGTTGCCCACCCGGTTTTCGGAACTTCGCTCCGACTAATTCGGACTCGACCCGGGTAGAACACCTGGCTATGGTGGGTGAGTCTTCCAATAGGAATGACTGCGTATGGTAGGTTTCAAACCCGAGACCTCCTTAAACGTATCCAAGCTCCTTACCGCTTGGACCAACCCCAAACCCTAAACACTGTGCTGCACTTTAGTTTATAGTTTTTCTTGTCTTTAGATTGCTATGAATGGGGGGGGGGGGGGGGCTATGACCCATGGTGTGCTTGGATCATTGTTTGGGAGAATTATGCGGATAATCGACTCTTAAGAGGCGTGGCTCCATAGAAGTTGTTGTATTTCGTACTGATCATAACAACATCTGCTGTTTGGCTCACTTAACTGTTGCTGGATTTGGACAGTGAATGACACTGCCCTCCTCAAACTGTGGACCTGCGCCACTTTGCTCGCTGCTCTCTTGACTTGGAAAAAAGTGTAAGGTTTGTGGGATGTGGTAACGAGTGATTGTGCGCTGAACGACGCTTTTCAAATCCCCATTCGCCTCTGTGCTGCGAATATTTCAAGTAGTCTCATGGATATGGTCTTCTGTAGACCTGTCGGGTGCTAGAAATGGTCATGGTTGGGATAGTTTGATGGCCGACGAAAAGACTTGGTCACTCATCGCAAATATGTCCTACTAAGAATGAAACACAAGGTTTTTCTTTGTCGGAATATAATTAGACCAGTGGTGCGGCTAACTAGTCGCGAGACGAGGGCGCATAGCTGGAGGTCTGGTGTGGATACATTAGATGTTACGAGAGCATACATAGTACTGTGTTATGTATGAGTACTGCCTCTTTTATTAGTAAAGAACCATGCTGGAGAAATCACTATCATGAAGCTACATGATGTGTCTTATGAAGCATAGAGAGCCCTCTGGTGAAGTTGTTTGAACTTCAAGGAATAAAGTTTCTGCTAATATTCTCAAATACTCGGTTCCTCCAGTGTTAAACGGCTCTTAGGCAACAGCTTTCGCATCGACCTTTAAGAGTTGGATCAATAGAATGTTCCCTGAGTAACAATTTCATTGTTCCTGCGATCTCTGAGAAGCATCATGGTCGTTGCCTTGATGCTGTGCCAAGAGATGATGGCACTTGCACCAGGAGGCGTGGTCACTGGAATTCGATATAATGGGGTTGATAATCTAATAGAAGTCCGTAACAACGAATCTAACAGGGGGTGGGTACTGGCATGTGCACTAAGGTATGTTGTTTTCAAATTGTCTGCCTTTTCTCGGAAAATCACTATTTGAGTACTTCACGATCAAGAGAAATGCACGGAGTTGTGTATACAAACCATTTATTTCCAGCGTTTTTCTTTTATGTTCTAGAGAAAAGCCGTTAACCGCTCCTTTATCTGGATTCTTTTGACTGACAACTGCAGATATTGTTATCTGTTCTGGATTACCCCAGGAAGCAAGACAACTTTTGACTTGTATGGACATCATCTACTCCTAACTACAGTTTAATATATACTCTTTGTCTTCCTTATAGTTGTAACTATGAGACAGTTCCGAGATCTACAGTCTTTCTTGATTGGTTGAGAACTTGTTTCATGTTATTCTTCTGCAGGATTAGAGGAACAAGTTTGAGGGTGATAGTGGAGAACAAGGAACAAGTTGAACCCTCCTTCCTAAGGACGTGGGAATCCTCTCTCGAGGGGGAATTCGTTCCCTTGAACGTTAATAAAAGGAACGATTCAGGGACAAACATGGTAATAAGCAGTGGTAGGATTAAGTTGAATTGAGCATTCATTTTCGTATGTCGGTTTATAATGCTCAGGGGATCATATGGCTTTTACTCGTATGGCATGTACGGGCACTTGGAAGGATGGCCACCTTTTGAACTGGATGAAACAAGGATCACTTTCAAACTCCGAAATGACAAGTACTTAGTTCGACTTAGCTGTTGTTTTCCCGGAGATGATGATTGCAGGCTTAGTAAAGCAAAAAATTTAGAAAGACGAGCATGACAATACAAGTTTCATTCAGTTTCATGGCTGTAGCACACAACAGGCAAAGAAAAATTCCTTCACCTAACGACCGAATGCCAGGAAGATGCGAACCCTCAGCATATCCTGAGGCCGTCCATACTCCTCACTAATCTTGTAGATCCTCAGCTTAGAGGAGAAGTACTCGAGATCATCCACATTAATTAGCTCCCTTAAATGGAAGTTTGGGACTTACCAGTGTTTGAGCAGGTGGGTGACAAGTACTGGTATTCATGTGACAACAAAGTTAACAAGGTCCATGGTTGGATAAGCTTCAATCCCCCTATTGGGTTCTGGCAAATCACCCGAAGCGATGAGTTCCAATCAGGTGGACCCCTGAAACATAACTTAACTTCACATGTTGGCCCTACAACTCTTGCTGTAGGTGATTACTTAATAATGTTTCCAAGCACTTGAATGAGTGTCAGCATCATTTTCAGAGACATTGATTTGTCATATGATGTTTCTTAGTGCACGTATTGTCGGGCAGGATCTTGTTAAAAAATTCGGGTGTGATGAAGCAGGGAAAAAAGTTTCCGGGCCCATCTTCATTTATGTCAACTCCATGTCAGTTGGGGATGATCTGCGCTGGCTGTGGGAAGATGCCGACATTAAGGTTTGAATTGGATCTAATCTTCCTTTTCGTAGACTATTTGCCTCTTTTTGCTTGAAGTGCTTATGCCAATTAGACGATGAGTGATGTCAAAAGCTGGCCGTATAGTTTCCCAGCGTCTGAAGATTTTCCAAGTTCAAATGGGAAATGTTAGTGGTAGGCTGTTTGTCTAAGATATGTAGGTCTTCTAAGACGCAAATGTTCCTTTCTAAATACTCATTGTTTTATCTGGATCATTGTTTAAATTCTCAAGAAGGTAAAGATCAAATGTTACCAGAATTGGCAGCTTGCTTGACAAATTGCTTTTTGAAGTTTTGACTTAAATTTACAAGAACTTTTTGGGTACTTCATGATCACACGGGGATAGCTGTTCCATGTTATTTTGCTGAAGGTTGTCTGCTTTTCCGTATATATTAGGTACATTTCTGGAAATTATATTGCAGCAGCTGGTGCTTATGTGGGCTTAGCTTGGCGTGGAGATCCCCGGATCATGGCAAAGAGAGTGCAAGGCAGTCTTTGTTGGAAACGTTGGCAGACGCTCGCTGTAAGTTTCCAGAAAAATTGGTAGACTCGTCGGGAGAAGGGTTAGGCTATCTGAGAATATAATCTCACAATTTTTGGGGAAGACTCTCAACGTTCTGTATTGAAAAACAACCTTACAAGAGAATTTAAAGGGTAAATCATCAGACTATTCTATTTGCCTAAATTAAAAAAATCTACGTTACCAAACCCCACCATAAAAATAATCTAATATACCCCATTAAAAGCATATTAAATTCGATATTAAAATCCCAACATTAATTTTATTTTCAACACTCCCCCTTAAAATTAATTTTTTTCATGACTCCAAGCATGCTCCTCATCTTGCTGAAAACATCTACTCCAAGAGGCTTCATAAAAATATCCGCAACTTGATCGGAAGATTTTACATATTCAATCTTGATCTCCTTCTTCATAACACTCTCTCGGATGAAATGATAGCGCGTATCAATGTGTTTACTTCGATCATGAAAAACAGGATTCCTCGCCAATGCTTGAGTAGATTTGTTATCAACAAAGATCGTGGTTGCTTCATTCTCTGCCAAGCCTATCTCCTTCAACATTCTCCTTAGCCAAAATGCGTACAAGCACAAGCCGTAATCGCGACATAATCAGCCTCGCAAGAAGATAGAGTGACGATCGCCTGTTTCTTCGAACTCCATGAAATCACATTAGACCCCATAAAAAATACAAATCCAGTTGTACTTTTCCGATCATCTAAGTCTCCGGCAAAATCACTGTCACAATATCCAACAAGTTGAAATTCATTGGACGACGAATAAAACAGTTCAAAATCGTTTGTACCTTTCAAGTACCTCAAAATCCTCTTCGCCACCTCCATGTGTTTTGTCGTGGGCATCTCCATGAATCGACTAACAATCCCCACACTAAAAAGAATATCCGATTGAGTACATGTCAAGTACCTTAGACATCCCACAAGACTTTTGAGCAGTGTCGGATCCACCTTTTCTCCCTCGTTAATTTTGCACAATTTAGCTCCGACCACCATTGGGGTAGACACTGGTTTGCTATTCGACATATTGAATCTGTCAAGAACCTCTTTCGCATATGCTTGTTGACAAACAAAAATTTCATCATCTGATTGATGCACTTCTAATCCAAGGTAAAATGACATTAGGCCAATATCCGTCATCTCGAATTCTCGGGCCATATCATTCTTGAAATCTTCAAAGAGACTCGGATTATTTCCGGTAAAAATGATATCGTCCATGTAAAGGCATACGAACAGACAATCTCCATTTTTATCCATCTTCATATAAAGTGCATACACATGAGGACATCTCGCAAAACCTTTTTCCCGAAAATAGGCATCAATCCGACTATACCATGCTCGAGGCGCATGTTTGAGACCGTACAAAGTACTTTTCAACTTCAAAACCTTTTCTTCTCGTCCTTTCACCACATAACCTTTTGGTTGCTCCACAAAGACATCTTCCTCAAGGAAACCGTTAAGAAACGCCGACTTCACGTCCAATTGAAAAACTTTCCAGTTTCTTTGTGCCGCAAAAGAAAAAAAAATCTGATTGTTTCTAAATGACAACCAGAGCAAATACCTCCTCATAGTCCACTCCATGTCGTTACGCATACCCCTTGGTGACAAGTCTCGCTTTATATTTTTCTACGATACCTTTGGCATTCTTTTTCTTCTTGAATATCCATTTCACACCAATTGATTTTTGACCCGCTGGAAGATAAGCAAGTTCCAACGTGTCATCCCTTTTAATAGCTCGAATCTCCTCGTCCATCGCTTGTCTCCATTTCTTCTCCTTACTAGCGTCTTCAAAACTCAAAGGTGTAGTTTCGGCCAAAAGACAAAACATAGTGACATCATTGATTACCTCCGTGTTTTCGTAAAGATCTTGAATAGTTCTCATCCTTCACGATTCTTCGTTAGAGCTTCCATTTGATGAAGATGCACTAGGAGAAGTGTTTGGTGTCGTCGGAGGAATTACGACCCTGTTTCTTCTCCTTGAATTTCCTCATCGAAAAATGGAAAAAATCCATCGACAACATAGCCGGAGTTTCATCAAACTCCACATCACGACTCTCAACAATCTTCCCGTTGAAAGGATTGTAGAGCTTGTACCCCTTTGATTTTCAGTCATAGCCGATGAACACGAATTTCTCACTTTTATCGTCAAGCTTCGTTCTCGCTTGATCCGGCACATGTTTGTAAGCAATACTCCCAAAGATCCTTAACTGAGATACATCCGGCTTCGTTCCGCTCCATGCTTCAATGGGTGTTTGATCTTTCACACTTTTTGTCGAACAACGATTGATGAGATACACCGCACAAGCCACTGCTTCTGTCCAAAACTCCTTAGGCATCTTCTTATTTTTCATGATGCTCCGTGCCATGTTAAGGATGGTTCGGTTTTTTCTTTCAGCCACTCCGTTTTGTTGCGGTAATCTTGGAACCGCGAGGAAGCGCTTAATACCATGTTCTTCACAAAAAACGGTTAAAAGCACCATAAATAAACTCTCCCCCTCTATCGATTCTCAATGCCCGAATAACATAACCGCTCTCCCTCTCGACCAAAGCCTTAAAATTCTTAAAGACATCAAAACACTTAGATTTTTCTTTCAAGAAATAAACCTAAGTCTTCCGGCTAAAATCGTCGATGAAAAGTAAAAAATAATTACTTTTACCATAAGTCGACAGTTTGATCGGTCCATAAACATCGGCATGAATTAATTTGAGCGACTTCATCACTCTTGACGTTGCTTCTTTTGGAAAGCTTTTTCTTGTTTGTTTGCCAAAAAGACAGGCTTCACAGAGCTGATCCGGATGATTGATCAAAGGCATTCCCTTCACCATCTTCTTTTCGGACATTATTTTCAGACCACCAAAATTGAGATGTCCCATCCTCATATGCCAACACCACATTGGATCCTTTACACACACTTGCAAGCAATTCGGTCTTCGGTTTGTATAGGGAGCGAAAACATCCTATTCTTCGACATCGTTACCTTCGCAATCAAGTTAGCGCTTCCGTCCCGCAGCCAAAGATTTCGATCATTCATCAAAATCTCGTAGCCCCTTTCCATGACCCAAACTCAAAATATTGCTCTTCAATCTAGGGACATAATACACATCAGAAATAAACTTGTGAGTATCATCTTTCAACCGAATCAAAATGGTACATTTGCCTTCATTCTGAATTTTCGAAGCATTTCCAAAACGTGACACTTCCGGTCGCCCTTTTTTCCAACTCCACAAATTTCGATTTGTCGCCACACATGTGGTTATTAACACCGTTGTCGAGATACCACTGGCTTCCTTTTTCATCAACGTCTTTGCTGAGCGCTAGCAACAACGTCGACTCTTCTGCTTCTTTCTCCTTGACCATATTGATTTTTTCTTTTGCATCCTCGATGTACCAGCAATTACGGGCATAGTGACCCATTTTGTGACAATTGTAGTACTCAACCTGCGATTTGTCGTACCCCCTCTCGTATCCGTCTCTTCCTCTTCCTCGTCTTCGTCCGCGTTATCTTCCTTTACCACGACCTCTCGGATTTTCTTGAGGCTTTTTATCGTTCGCTTTTTCTACTTCTTGATTTGTGCAGCGACCTCGACCGCCACCACGAGAATAACCGCGACCTCGACCTCGGTGAAATGCGTTCCCCTTTTCGCCAAATGAATGCTTGACTTGAAGGGCTTGCTCCAATGGCTCTTTCTTGTGTTTGTTCATCTGCTCTTCGTACACCCGTAATGATCCGTTTAATTCATCAACAGACATATTCTCCAAATATCTGTTCTCCTCGATTGCAACCACAACATGATCAGATCTCTTATGTAGAGAGCGTAAAATTTTCTCGATCACTCGAACGTCTTCTATACTTTTACCATTTCTTTTTATTTAGTTAAGATGGACAAGACCCGCGTGAAATAGTCTGAAATAGACTCTGACGCTTCCTGACGAAGAGCTTCAAATTCTCTCCGTAAAATCTGAAGCCGCACCTTCTTTATCTTATCGACTCCTTTGTGAGAATTTTCGAGAATTTCGTATGCCTCCTTTGAAGTTGAGGCATTTGCAACTCTCTCAAAAACGGCATTGTCTAAACACTGGTGGATGATCGATAGAGCATGTTGGTCCTTCTTTTTATTTTTCTCGAACCTTTGAATAAGGGCTAACTCCGCATCCTCGTTGGGTTTGGCAAACCCATCGCTGACGATTTCCCACGCACCTTGGGAACCGAGTATCGCCTTCACTTGGATAGACTAATTATCACAGTTGTCCTTCGTAAGACAAGGATACTGGAAGCTTAAAGACATCCTCGCTCTGATACCACCTTTTTGGAAACGTTGGCGGGCGCTCGCTGTAAGTTTCCAGAAAAATCGGTAGACTCGTCGGGAGAAGGGTTAGGCTATCTGAGAAAATAATCTCACAATTTTTGGGGAAGACTCTCAACGCTCTGTATTGAAAAACAACCTTGCAAGAGAATTTAAAGGGCAAATCATCATACTATTCATCTGCCTAAATTAAAACAAATCTACGTTACCAAACCCCACCATAAAAATAATCTAATATACCCCATTAAAAATATATTAATTCGATATTAAAATCCCAACATTAATTTTATTTTCAACACTCTTAATAGACAGTGTTGCTCCAAACTTTGAATTTTCACTGCAGAGAAACTTTGAGCATGCCTGTTTCCTATATAACAATTTTGTGATTAATACCTTTTCAATTTAAGACCCCTATCCCTTGGAACTTGTTGCTTTAATACTGTCCTTCACTTGCTGCAAATGCTTAGGCTCTTCATCCCGACTCGCCAAATGAATTACTACAATATAGCTTAGGCTCTGGAAACACTTAGGCTCAGGAGGTTACTTCTCAATAAACAACTTGCATCCCGGCAATTACAATCTCTATGCATTTGTTCCGCACCTCGTTGGACACTATATGTTCGATGGCTCGTTCAGCATAAGAGGGGCAAGGGTGATTCTGATGTCCGCTTGTCATCAAACAATGATTTTCTAACAGTCATTTAGTTAGTGTCCTCGGAAATTTCTCTACCAGGTTGCCAGGTCAATGTGGGTGAGATATTGAGTGTCGACCCCCGAGAGATGGCCCCACGACGAGGGAGATCGGCGTACCAGATCATACTGCCACTGGGTTTTATATTCCCGATCTCAATCCCAGGTACGCCAAACCCCTATATCTGAATGGTCCTGATCGGTTCAGACAGTATGTTCTGTGGGAGAGGTATGAAGACATGTATCCGAGCTGAGATTTGGTATACATCGCGGGACAGAGCAACTACGCAAAAGATTGGTTTTTTGCTCAACTCTATAGGTCCTGACCGACCACCAATCATGACATCTGATCCTAACACCGAAAACCAACGCCATTGGAAACTTAACATTGCATTACCAATAAAATTGCAGGAAGGCGAGCGATGGGACATATAAAGGGACTACATGACATGGCAGGTCAAGTTCGAAACAGATAACCTGAACTGAGCAGCGGTCTACAAATTCCGCCTGGCATTGAGGACGTGTAGGCACAAAACAATGGCTGGTCTAGGCCCGTTGGGTCACAAAACCAATGCATCCGGACCGGCCCAGACACGGGAGGCAGGGACCAAGGGGAAAAATACGTCATTTCCAATAGGAATGCAACGGTCGCTCCACCGGGTCCAATATCGCCGCCATCTCCATCTCAGCTTGGCCCGATCGGCGAATTGGATTGACTTTGTTCCAGTCCATTGCGATTGATTTATAGTTAGTTCGGCCGACGGTGTTCGGGTTGGTTGCAGGAAGCGAGAGTGAGGAGGTGGGGAATGGCGACGTTCGAGCTGTACAGGTGGTCGACGATCGACACGTGCCTCACAGAGACGCTCGACGAGATGGTCCAGAGCGGCACTGTAAGCCCTGAGATCGCCATCCTAGTCGTCAGCCAGTTCTACGTGGTTCGTTCCTCTCCCTGCATAGGAATTGATTGTTTGTTCGACGATGGTGGCTTTCCTTTATGGTTTTGGGTTGAGGGTGTTGGTGGTTGCTTGTGATTCTTTTTCTCAGTCGATGACAGAGGCACTCGAATCACAAGTCAAGAGTAAGGTTTCCATCAAGGTACCCTTTTTTGTTTCTTTGTTTCTCCTTTTCTGTTTTACTTTTTGTAACTTAGGGGTGTGGATAATTATGGATTGTTTTGCTGTTGTGGTTAAATTAAGTTAAGGTGTGGCAGAGACAAACTTCGTCACGGAAATGGGATGATAACGAGTCTGCTGCTAGTTTGGATTTTGCGACTCTTGGTCTCTTCTCATGCGTGTCCAACACTACAAGGTGGGGGTTTTATCTTTCTTTTGTAAATCAATTAGCCCAGACAGCATCAGCTGGCACTTTCTGAGATGGGCCAGAAACTTTCCAGCATAATATTGATGTCTCGGATAAGTTATTGCACTTTTGACCCCTTTTACAAGCATTGATGACATTTCCCAAATTATGAGAGGTTTTGATACTTTAGTGTTTAGTCTTGATCCATGTATTTGAGAAGTTTTTCTTCGAGATGTTGAATGTTTAGACTGTGATTCGTGTTGCTTTATGTTTTCTCATTGTATGTTGTCAATATATTGATTATCCTTACATCTGTATCACCTGTCTCTTTTTTGTTGTGTCCAAGAGGTGTGTGAATAGTGGATTCTTTTAGAATTATCACGTGTTGTCTCCATCTTGTCCTAATAATATCCCTGTGGTTGCGTTGATACAATATTGGCATCCTGACGATGCTTTTAGCGGATTTTTTTTATTTGGTTGCCTAAATGATGGAATTGTGAAAAGAATTCTGGCATTAGTTTTGCATTGCAGAATAGTAGGAAGAAAATATAATTACTTATTTTTTTACGCCGGAAAGTTTTTGAAATTGTAGGGCCCTTATATATTCTCTTTCATAGCTTAGTCTATTGGAGAAAGGAGCTTGTATCAAGGTGGGAGAACCTTGTAAAAATTAACGGGCTGTTAAGCTCAATAAGCCAGTGGACCTAATCTGGATTTTTAGCTGGTGCAGAGTTGGAGTCAGGATCACTGAGACTGCTCTTCCACATTATTTTGAAAACTCTGACCAAAGAGCCCTTTCTTCTTCTTTTTTTCTTTTTCTGGTGGTTTGGTTGGAAGGCACAACGCGCGAGTTAGGTGGAATCAACTAATCTTTGAAACGGTCTTAAGCTTAATCTGCTTTGAATTGTCTTGTTTGATTTGGAGATTTTTTTAGATAGGCATCACCTCGTTGTCCATATCATTTTTTCTTGCTGATTTGTATTACAAAGTCGTTGTGGAATATTGATCTATTAAAGGCAGATAGTGAATTCCAACATTGTTACTTCCGAATTCAACCGACGAGGAATAAAGTACGCAGGCTCGGTCTTGAAGTCTTTTTTCCCGTCTTTATTTAGATGATAAGACTAGTTGCTTTTTCGGATTATTGCTAATGACCTCAGTTATAGGGTTAAGTGGGTGCATCCCTCCCTATAAGTTAGCTATCTCAAATGCTACGTGGGATCAGGTATTGCTGCTTCTCTTTTATTTCCCAATGTAACATCTCTGTTATTGGTATTTGCCTGATTAAACTTCGCTTTGAAATTGTCTGGAACCCTTGAACAGGGGCAATTACAATGTTTGGACTTTTATTCTGCAAAACGCGGTGTTTAAGGGTGACGAGTGCCAGGAAACCGTGGGTTTGTGTTAAGATCATGGCTTGCGACTCGAAGCTTTTGACATGATGAATGCCAGGACCCCTAACCAGGCATGACGTCCCTCTCTGTACATCTGTGGTGACCAGACGGCCTTCCTTTTTGATTAATTCGGACAGTTGGGAGATTAAGTGGTGGAAGGACTTCCGAGAGTCATCTCTCATTGTGTTTGCTACATGGCTCTTTACTGATCCGCATGTAAGGTTTATACTCATATTTCGCCGGAGCGACCCTGGTGAATGACTAGGACGTCGTGCGAGTACTGACCAATAAGAACACATAAACTTGCCAATGGAGACATTGTTTCACACTTTGGATGGGTGGATGACCCCGTCCTCCATCTGACCAATTCAGGACGATTGGAGATGTCTGTGTATCATCTGACTATAGAAATTGTTACCTTACGAGCATGTAGACGATATTTAAAATCAATCGATTGTAAACACCAAGAAATGATACTTGAAATCAAAAAATAAATAAAAACAGAAAATAATGCTTGAAGACAAATAATCAATGGAAAGCATGAATTGAAATCAACCAAGCGAATTTAAAAACCTACTATCTTCTGGATGAAACTCATGTGGAATGTAGAATCAGACAATACTTTGGTGTCTTCATTTACTAGATCTGAGTCTATTTATAGGCTCAATTCTATGTAGGGGACCATAAAATTTTTTAGACCGAAACACGAAGTTTCTTCCAATCCTTAAATTCCAGAATCAGAACGAGTATTTCTTAAATAATAAATAATTTAATTTACTTTTGGAATGTCTGACATTGCTAGGCAAAACTACAATATGAATAATATGTCAGAGCTAGAGTGTCCATCTATGCTAATATTTACAATACATTAGTAAAAATACCTAAAGTTCTGCAGTTGGCACATAATGATTACACTCTATTAAGATTCGATACCTGTCTAAAAATTAGTTTTGCACATTCTATCAAATATAAAGAGGTTTGATTATTTTCCTAATAGTACTTCCATTTATAGTTTGAAATAAATTAAATTAAAATATTATATTAAATTAACAAAAAAGTTAAAATTATATTCAATAAAAATCATTGTATTGTTTTTGGATGATTAATATGAATGAAACATCTTTACTAAATCATAAGTTAATTTTTTATTTGTTTTTATTGTTAAAAAATGAAAAAAATAAATAAAATGTGACGTGAAGGGAGTCATTTAATTATTTAATTGGGCAATCGAAGATCTGAAATCAACCAAGACATTTTAATGTAGGCAAGAAATCTGCTTCTTGACAAAAATCATTAAAGTTTCGCAAATAAATCTGTTAAATACCACTAGAAAATCGTACGAGAGTGAGGTCATTAAACAGATTCTATACAACACAGTGAGAGAATTAAATAGTATATTTTAATTTATTTATGGCCCACCCGGGGCACGACTTTTGACTTTCATACTGAACACCTACGTCATTACACGGACGCACCCTCAGTCGCATCACCAAAACCTGGGCTGTCTGCTCTCCGCATTAGAGTGCCTTGCGGTCTAAGAGATCGCATCTTTCAGGGTTTTGAAGTTTCCTCTGCTGGCGGCCGAGCACACCCAGAAGTGCGATCTTCCCCTCGTTCCTTCCTAGGGTTGTCTCTCCTCGTGCGTGTTTTTTCCCTGTCGGTTTTGGTGTTCCTGCGTTTCTTTTCGTTGGTGCTGTGTTTCGATGAGAATGACTAGTTCTTTCGTACTTCCAGTGATGGTTTCGCTCGGGGGAAGCGGGGGCGAAGTGTTGGCTGCAGCGAAGACTTACTACTGCAAGATTTGCGGCAAGTCTTTTTCCAGCGGGAGGGTTCTGGGCGGCCACGTCAGGGGTCACCAGGCCTCGGCAGGTTCGGCTGCAAGAAAAATGACGTCTCCAGTTCTGGCTGAGGGATCGGAGAGCCACAGTTGCCTGACTGATCGAGCAGGCGATAACGGAGGCGGATGCCACTTGGGGAAAAGCGCTAAGAGTTCTGGGGAATCCTTCGGAACAGGGGAGCAGAAGATTGACTCTTGGAATAGTGAAAACCGCTGTGGCCAGTGTGGAAAGGGGTTTGGCTCGAGAAAGGCTCTGTTTGGCCACTTGAGGATTCACTCTGGTAGCAAGCAACGTGTTAAAGCTCGTAGTGATCGCCGTGACCCTTCTCCTGTGGTTCAGGTCTCCTCTGTCATGATCCTTTCGAGGAACTCGGCGGTGCAAGAAGCACTATCTGAGTGCGAAATTGTTTCCCCTGCCGTGAGGAGAAAGAGATCCCTCCATGTGACGTGCAGTGGGAATGAGCCTATTAACAATGCCTTCCCTAATTTCTCTGAAGATGAGAACAAAGCTGCAGTGGGTCTGTTGATGATTTCAAAGGGTGTAGAGAGTTGGAAATATTCTGGTGATGTGAAAAATAGTTCTGGGTTCTTGCAAATTGGGAACGGGGTTCAGGTTTTGGATGTTTTTACACCCCGGAGTTGGCAATAAGAGGAGGTTTGGAGAGGTAGATGACGCTGCTCCTAAGAAGTTGACGCTTACCGGGTATGACAGCTTTGTGATCGACTCAAATGTGAAGGGTGAAGATACTGAATGCCAAACCGGCTCTGATATGACTTCCGGAGGTATTGAACTTCAGAGTTTCGTAGCTAGCAGCATGGTTGAGAAGATGAGAAGCCTGACAGTAGATGTCCTTGAGGGGGAAAAACTCCCTGCTTTGAGCTCTGATGATGAACTTGGGGGAAACAATGGGGAAAGGATGATTCCTGATGCTCGTTGCAGGAGAAGTTTGCTTACATTCAAGAGAAGGGGATACAAATGCAGGAGTTGCCATGTGAACCTTCCGACGCATCTAGAATTAGGAAAACACTGTATGAATGAGCTGCTTGCTCCTTGCTGAATCCGGAGAAGACAGGTGACATGAAAGTGAAAGGAGAAGGTGCTTCCTCTCCTTCCAATGCTAATTGCTGCGACACAGGGATGTCAGGTGATGGAGTGGGAGGGCAATCTTTGAGTGGCCCCTACTGGAGTCATGGCCATGGGGTTCCCCTGCCCGATCTTAATATTCCTCTGGAGGCTTAACTTTTCGAGTAAGATTACTCGATCTGGTCTGACCGTGCTCTTCTTGGTTTGATGCTCTCTGACATTAGGTTCATTCTTTAGTTGTCTCTAAATATTGGATATAGGGAAAGCCTTGTATTGTTTCCATTCGTGCGTCTTTGACGCCCGAATGGTCCTTAGCCTTAATCTTCTCCAATAAAGCGCAAGCAATGTTGCACCTTTTTTCGGAAAATAAAACCCTGTTTCATTGGTTTCTTTCCTCTGGCGTTCCATTCAGTGCAGCGAATCAAATGTCTATGACTAGTTTCTCGTTCTAGGTTTAAGGCACTGGACATGCAAAGCTAATGCTGTTGCACCTGTACGCTGCTAACTAATGACAAATCTGCTTGCATTTGAGCTTCTGTTGTTTCTCCTCTCTGTCTTATCTTAATGGGGTGTGTGTTTTGCGTCGAAAGGAGGCAAGGCAAGGAGCAGCACGAGCCGGACATGTTTGTGGAGGTCGGGAATCTGGTCCTCATTTGTCATCCAGTAATGCAGGTTAGAGGAGTTTGAATCAAGCATTGATTGTAAGATCAATGACAGCCGGAATGGATTTTTGCATAAAATTTTTTTATATTTCCCCCACCCGACGCCCCCCAGAGTTGACCCACGAGAAGAGGGACAAAAGAAGCAACCCGCACGTCGCACGGAACTCTAGACCACCATCCCTACTCTGCACCTCCGTCGCAACCCGACCACCCTTCCATCCTTCCCCCATTGACCCCGCGCCTAAAAGAAAAGAAAGGAAAGAAAAAGTCCCAATTAATTGAAAAAAACGCAGTCGTTTTTGCTCCGTTCCATACTGTTCTCTGCGTGCCTTTTCCTTTTCCTCTCGTCCTCCGTCTCGTCGGTCGTTTCGGAGCACTTTTCGGATCGGATCCGATCCCATGCCAAAATCGGCAGCCAAGCAATGCCCCGATGCCCCCTCAATCCCTCACTTCCCTTCTCCATGACAATCCCCACTCTCATCGCCCCCTTCTCCTAGGGTTCCTGTCACTCGTCCGCCCGCTGCGAGACTGTCTCCGATCCTCGCGCGAGCTAGCGAGCGATGCCTTCGTCACGCTGCTGCCCCGACGACCTGCTCGTGTTCTTTTGATGATGCCCTGATCGATTCGTTAGGGTTTCCTGCGCGCGTTAATTCGTTGTTACTGGAAAGTCATGGCGTCCTCCTCCCCGGCGAAGTTCCTATTCGGTTTCCTGTTCGCTTCTATCGGCCTGTGGATGCTTTTCATGTACGTGAACAATGCTGGGTTTGTTTTTTCAAAGTTTTTCGTGTTTTTTAGGGTTGGGATCCATGGCTTGTGCTGGCTTTGAGTTTTCAAAAGGGGTGTGGTGTGATTGAGTTGTGTGTTACGAAGATCTCATGATGGGAAGCAACCGTGTTTGCATCACAATGTAGGTTGATATGGGTGATGGTTTCGAAGAAATCGAGGTGCAATCGTGGGGATTTTGTTTCCTTTGTAGTGTTATTTTGGAAATGGACCTAGTCTGGCTACAAAGGAACTATTAACTGTAATGCCTTTTAGGAAGTTGGAAACTGTTTGAATTTATCAGTGATTCAGGCACTGTAAAGCTCAGTGCCCTGTCCTGATTACGCTTCTGCTTTGCTTGACGTCATTTGGTTGTTGAGTTTATCTTAGTCATTAGATAATTATCAACTTATTCACTTTCTCTATTAACTTTCTTTTCAGATTTGCTGCACGGACTGTAGCCTGGATTTTGAGTCGGGTTTTGGGGGCTTCAGTTGGATTCCGTGTGGGTGGATGGAAATGCCTACGCGATGTTGTCATAAAATTCAAGAAGGTTCTGTCTTAATTTTGAGATTTTTCTTTTCCGATATTCCGTTCATTATCAATCTAATTATACGAGTTAGTAGCAATTTTGGAAGGGCCCAATAACATGACTTGTATTTGATGTGCAATGTTCTGAAATTATTATTTTAAATCCGTTAGACACATTTATATCCGTTCTTTTTTCGTTTTAGTGTTACTAATGGGTCAAACATTTTAATTTTTATACAATGCTTGATATATTGTCATATTAAGAACTCTATCTAATTTCAATAATATTATCTCGTACGACCTGGTTATGTGTAAAGTGTTAGTATTCTAAATCAATTAATCAATTCATGTGGCAAGTAAATCTGCCCCTGACTAGTGCATGTGAACTGTAGGATGGGCATATTTTGATGGAACAGGAGGCCTTGTAAATACTTCTTGCAAAGTTACACTTTTTCCCGATCCAAGCCTTGATAGTCTGTATGAAGACCAATTTTGTTTAGTTCTGCTTTAGCTAATAGCTCGACAAGTGATGTGGATTCCATGAGTAGTAAAGATAAATATTATTCGAAAGATTCTCTACCATCCTTGTGCCTGGAATATAGAAGGTCGTGATTAACATTGAATATATTAATCAGGATCATGACTTGTACATGTTTTATGTGGTCCTAATAAAGTTAAAATGATTCTTTTGTACTTGACTTGAATTAACAGTAACACTTGGGTAATTTGTATCGGCCTCATTCGTGAATAGATACATTGTGGGCCTATTTACCTGAATAGCCACCCCAATTAATACTCCCCTTTACAATAAGTTATTTTGTTAGTGAGTTTTCCATATGAAGTTCTCTTGATTCCTATCCGTTAATGATGGGTGCTTCTATTGTAACAGAGATGCCTCATATATTGTTTTATAACTCTGATTTGTCAATGTATAGGGACCAATTGGAATCCCTGTCTATCGGTGAAATCAAAGTCAGCCTTCGTCAATCACTCATCAAACTTGGGACGGGTCTCTTTTCTAAGGATCCTAAGCTACAAGTTGTAATATCTGACATTTGAGATTGTTGTGCGGCCACCTACTAAAAACAAGCAAATACCCAGAAGCAGGAAAAGCCGCAATAGTACCTCTGGCAAGGGAAAGTGGATGGTTGTTGCCAATGTTGCTCGATTCTTATCTGTTGCCATATCTGATTTAGTGTTCAAGGTAATATATTTTTTGAACTTCTGTTTCCTAGGCATCTCCTGAATTTCATTTCTTTTCTTCATGGTTACTCTGCAAAATTTTGAAGGCAACATTGTTAATTGTACTTTTTATTTAGATAAATTAACAAAATTTCATTGCCCTAAAAAATTGAAGATATAAATACATGTGCTGTAGAAATTATATGCTAGTGTTTGTGTTACTGATGAAACAATATTATCAGCACATTGAGCCATTTTCTTGCAAGTTATCTGTAACTATGAAGCTTTGTTATTTGTGTCCTTCAGAAGCTCTTATATTACTTTACAAGTCAGTCAGATGCAATGCCACATTGCGTTCTAGTGTATGCTTTTGGTCCTCTCAGGGGGATTTTCAATTTGTTAGTGGTTAATCCTTTGTGGCTGATCTCTTGTTTTTCTTCTTTTCTCTACGAGTACTTTGTTATCATTGTAAAAATATAAGGATTCTGCAGACTCCCAAAGCTGCGGTTGAAGTTAAGGACTTGGAGTTGGACATAATCAAAGATGGTGGCGCCATGCCTAATCTATTCGTGAAGTTGCCACGTGTCACCTATTATTATTCACCTATATGAAGCCAGAATCAGTTATGATCAATTGTCTGCAATTGATTGTGAAAAGTGCATCCTTTCTTAGCCAGGTACCATTGGCTGCAGTTGAAAGGTCTTCTGCAACCTTTCAGCTGTGAAGAATTGCTTATTTCATGCGAGTTTGGTCCATGACAGGTAATTTGCTTCATAGAGTGGGTGAGCCGCTATCATTTTCAACCATAAACTGCATCAAGTCATTCTATTCTATTTTTCACTGAATTTATTTCCTTCCTTTTACTAACATAGGGAAGCTGGTATAGCTGTCAAGAATCTAGATATTCATTGCGGAGAAGTCAATGTCAACTTGAACGAGGCAATGGTTTCAAAAAGGAAAAGTCCACCAGCTACTTCCTCTAATACAGAGGAATCGTTTGCTGACCAGCAGACAGAAAACGATACAACATCCAAAAAGAAATCTGGTCTCGTACTAATCCCAAAGTATGTTATGATGATTCCTGAGAAGGTAATGCATTTTTCTTGGGACATATTGATTTGCGGCTTGTCTTGTTGTACTCATAAGCTTTTTGGTTTCTGAATTTGGATGCAGTCCAGGACTTTTCTTTTTCATCAATAAGCAATCCTCAACTTATTTGGGGAGAGGAGATGAAGAGAAATTAAACATCGATGAAAAATTTTGAATTGTTTGAGAGAAAAGCTGTATTAGGAATATGTTTCCATGAATTCCCTTCTGATTTTCCTCTCCTGGAATCAAAATTAACGACTTAAGCTTCTTCTTAAAACGTTTATTCTATCAAATGCAATTAAGTTGGGATTGATTGGATGTATACTGGGAGGTCAGTGTTTGGTTCACTGAATGAAATGGCAAGGGATCGAAAAATTCCATTGAATTTCATTACGTTACAATTCTTTGCCCAAAACTTTGACATATTCTCCGTTTAAGATATCTGCTATTGCTTTACCAAACTTTAGCTAGCTTTTTTGATGAATTCAATTTTTTACCCTGCGTTTATTTGTTGTTTATTATTTATTTATTCCAGACAAGCCTAGAATGCTCAATGTGGATGTTCTTGTAATTTAAAAGACATCGTGATGCGCTTTCTTTCTTTTATTGACTGGGCAAACTTGTATCTACAGGGATGTCCACACAAACATGATATTTTTCCTTGCAAAATAATATACTGATAGCCTGAAAAATGAATTACTGGTGTTGTAATGAAACTACCTTTCTTTTGTTTATGATATGTCTGAGGAACATATTACTGTTGACCTGGGCAAAGGAGGGGTTCTGTGGTAGAAACTGTTACTCTTGTTCTGTCATTGTTGAACCTAGAATTAGGAGGCCATAATCATTCCTCTCCTGAAGTATTTGGAAGGTCTCTAAGAAGACCAAACTTAAAGTCTGAAAGGCAAGAACTCCGGTTTCAAAGTAAGAAAAAGTTAGCTCACGGCTAAATAATGGGTTTCACTCTCCAGCTGGTTTGGGGTAGAGAAGGGGGAGGACCGATGTATATGTTTGCGCTGCTCGAACCCCTTACCAATTGGATCATCAATGCTTATCCTCACATCAACTGATCATAAATGCCCTTAGTCTTTGGAGATTTGTTTTTTGGTACAAAGGATAGCTTTCATTCAAAAGTAGGCATTTAGCCATCTTAGGTTACATTTCCAGAGGTGCATGGGATATCCTCATGCAATGTTTCCAAAATGAAATCCGGAGGAAAAGCAAAAGATCCAATTGATTGGTTTATAATGAACCCCGCAACTGCTAGATGGCCAGTGTCATGGGGGGTGAAAAGAATTCCATCGAGCTGATTTAGTAATCCTACTTTCTGTTTGAACGTCCTTACATTACTTCGTGTTTAAATAAGCTAGGTATTCACGGAGGGTAGTTAAGTTTCCCATCTTGGATGGTGAGGGGTGAGAGAAGCAAAATGCACTATTGCCCCACCACATATTGATGGTATATGTGTTTTGGAATATTCCTCTGTAGTTGTTTTCCCTATTTGAATTCACCCTTAGTTGAGGTAAAGCAAAGTAGACTATATATCCTCATGTACTCATAGATCCAATGAAAATGATAGGGTTATTAAAAAGAAAAATCTCTCCATGTATAGTGGTTTTGGAGCTCTTTAGTTTGTCTTTTTGGCTTACATTTATTGTATTGCTTTTTAGGGGGCTTACACGAATGTTCATCTCCTATTTAAGAAGTGAGCTTTGCTTATTTTTTTTAATGGAGTTATAAGAACTTTTTCTGTTGGTGAAGTTTGAAATGAGTGCGCTTGGTTCTTTTTTTTGGTAGACAAGGATAGTTTGCCATTCATAAAGCAGAGTGCACTTGTTTTTCTTTTTTTTTTGTAGTTAGAAAAGGAATTTATAGATGCATCAATAAAACGGTTTAGCGTTTAGTTTTTACACCTTTCCAGAGAGTTTAGTGTCCACAACTGGAATTCACACCCGTTAGGGAATGTCTCTGATGCAAAATGTCTATCACATAGTCCAGAGTGGAAAATGAAAGGTGATAGAGTCCTCTTCTTGGTGCCTCGCTTGCTTTGCCAATTTGTTAGCTACACTGGTTCTTCCTCCTCAAAATTTGGTGGAACGGGATTTCTCCTCCGAAATCATTTAACACAGCAAACCTACAATCAGCCACAATCGGAGAATATTAGTTATTAGTATTTTTTTGGGGGGGGGGGGGGTTAGAGGTCACCCAGTAGAAGTAGTGGATAACGGGGTGTTCCACGGTCAGTCTGGATAGCCAAAGCATTAAGTCCGGAGTGGCACTTGTTCTTTAACTGTGACCACATTCTTTCTCTTGACTAGGTTTCTTTTAGCCTACCTAAGCTAAATTTCAATTTTATCCACCGAGAGCATGAATCTCCGCATTTGAAAACAGAATTATATGGGAATTCAGCTGCAGATTCCTTGAAAATCTCGATCAAATGAAGATATGGGGGTAAAGTTACACGGACTTGATGTTCAATTGGACTTCAGTGAGATCCCATGTACATATTTCTGGTTTTTCGTATGTTACACATAACTCCTCATGTTATTTTGAATATTAAAAGGGCAAATACTGAAATATACTTTCAGCATTTCTTGGAGGGATAATCAAGTAGCTCATTCATGGAGATCATGAAGGTTGAATGTAGGCTCTTTGGTGTATTTTCCTTCTGAGGTTAGTCTCTGTGTTTATGTTTTATTTGTGTTATATAAAGTTGTTAGTTTATAGGTTTATGAAGTCCCTTCACTTTTTTTTCTTTTTTCTGATAAAGCAAAAAATGTTGCATTCTTGAATGTCTCCTATGGCTTTGCATACCATAAATGATGATGAGATTTACATTTATCCGACTACCGGATAGATGTTAAACTTATCTATTACCCTATGACTATGAGGTATCTAGTTGCGAGGGACATGATGCTGTCTTATCTACTCAACAAAAATGATTTAAACCATCCTGTGTCCAATTGAATGCGATCACTGTGGCATGCGCGCTTTTATTATTTAGCGTGGATTATTCATTTTTGGCCCCTTCGCAGTGTTGACCTTGTGGCTTACCCAGGGTGAAATGAATGGTAGTGGTCGTAAGTTGTGTGAATGCACTGGTGTGATGCTGTTTCTCAGAAGGAAATTTCCCTTCATTTTCAGGTTTTCAGTTTCAGAAAAGAAAGTATCGCAATCTTTTTTTGTGCAAGGAAAACATTGTCATGCTTCAATATTTTGATGTTTAGGCTTCACTTGTGCTCTACCGTCAGTTCATGTATTTGATAGAAAAGCATATCATAGTTTATTAGTAGACTTGGGATTTTGATCTGGTTTATGTGATTTTTAAAATTGACCAATATAGGATCCAAAATTAGGTCCAAATTATAGTAATTACAAGAAAAAAAATTCTGCACAACTTTCAAGAGTTTCGCGGCTCTTTAAGGTTTGGAGTTACACGAACCATATCTTGATGGGTCTTTTATTATCTTGTAGCATGGTTCATATCGTGGTTTAGAGGTGTTGTTGTTCCTCTATTTAAGATACATAAGACTGCCAGGGAAGGTATAGGGACGTTTCTCGTAGATAGCTAACAAAGTCCGTGTTTTCTATTTTTCACGGACTTAATTATATCCATCTCCATCCAGTAGTGGTCATTAGGTGGTCGGTCTTTGATGAAACATCATTATGTTGTCTCCCTTGGCTGGAGTGTCTCCCATTGTCATTGAAAGTGGAGAAATTCAAGCTTTGGGGGTTTTTAGGCTTTTTTTTTTGTTTGCAATCTCGTTGTGGGAATTATGTCTTAATTTTGCTTACTGCTGTCTACTTAAGTCAACATGCAGCTGCTTAAAGTATCTGCAGGTTTTCCCTCAGTAATAGCTCAATGCATTGATTCATTTGGCTCAAAAGTGAATCTATAGGATCTTCTTTCTTTCGACAGACCTTGTATAAGTTGAAAATCCAGAAGAGAGTTAATGTGATAAAATATAATTACTTGGACGTTTTATTAATCATCTCAATAGAAGCTTGTTCCCTCCCTGCAGAGAGAGACATTCATGGGAGGCTGATTTTCTCCTCATTTTATGATTTCAAACATGAGCCATGGACAACATAGACACAACGGCTTTAATGTGGCTATAGAAAACTTTGGTTTGTTGCTGTGTTTTGTCTAATCAGGGCTTCTATTGGTAATACTACTGTGTGGAAACTCTTACTGTAGTGTCCCCTGGGTTTTTTGCTATGGCAAGCCCAATTAAGTTTGGTAGAATGCCATCGGATTGGCTTCCAAAACAAGCATTTGCAAGCATGGGAATATAATCATTCTCCTTTATCATCATTCAATTTATATTGCTGTAATAAAAAAAAAAAAAAACATTGTGTTGATTTACTAATTTGGTTGTTCTCGCACTATTGGGGCTCACTTCATCTGGTTTTTTTATATTTTGTCTCCAAGGTGAGGTCTCTCTAATCTTATGAAGGATGTCCTCTTCTTATGTTTTTAACATCACTTTAGATCAAATGGGTTATAGCCCTTGACTGTCAGTCTTTTGTCATCCCGGGTCCTAAATTGCAAATATTGATCTTATATTCCACTATATTTTTTAAGTTCTTGAAGTTACCTCTGATTTTGCCATGTTGGGGGGTGTTTAAAAATTTATACTCAATCTGGTAAAACAGCAGCTTATGTTATCCAAGTCATATCGTAAATGTTTCAGCCAACATCTCCAGTTCGTGCTGAATTTTGAAAGTTAAGCTTGGAGGAACTCAATGCAACCTGGTGAGAGTAGATTGCGGAGCCATGGTTGCGGATGATTTTCTCTAGAAAAAAGAAAATGGTGCTTCAGGCAGTAATAGATCAAAGAGTGCCATCATCGTCTGTCGACATGGAATGACTTAAGCTAGGACTGCTGAGATATTTGGCATGTGAAGTGTTGTCCCCCCATGAAGTTTTATTTTTACATTACCTTTTTTTTTGGAAGTCATGGATTTTTCTTTTTTTTTAGTAGTTATGGTTCATGGCTTTCCGTCAGTAGAAGGATGGATTTTCCGAAGAGTTAAAAGAAGAAAAGTGCTTTCTACGAGCGCAAGGCAGTAATTAAATCACGGAGTTGCCGCCGACGTGTGCGTTTGTAGGCATTTCTTACAGACAACCGAGGCTTTTAATATGCGTGCCTTATGGCGCATACTCTGTCTTCCCTGCCTTGGAGTGCAAGTGAGTCCTGCTTTCAGTCTTAGAGATTGCAGAGGAAATTCACCAGTGTTGCTCCTTATGCCCTTTGTAGCATTGAGATTGTGTATCTCTGCACAGTTTCTAGATAATCTTGCTATTCATATTTTTGAAGGCGCTTTCTCTGCATTTGATTAGATGCACTGTTAGTTATGGTGATCTAATCAACTGAGCACATAGTTCAAAATTATCCAGTGTTTGCTATAGGTCCCATAAATCAGTTCGCCTTGCTGGTCCTTATTCTTGATGCAGGATTAATTCCATAGTCTTGATGCAAGGCCTTATTGCATCATTTTGTGTGTGGTTTGTGCAGTGCTATAGAAGTTACCTCTGCGGGCATTATCAATTAGTTGTAACGAGATTTTGTCACATGAAAAAGAGTCTAGATTTGAAAAGCCATATAATTAGCACCGTGGGTTCAAAGGGGACTTTCAGTAGTTGTCCTTGAAGTGGGGAATACGGCGACTTAGATAATAAATTGGGCTGAATGGGTTGAGACTTTAAGGTGTGTGGAGATAACTTATTGTGTATTTTAGTGTCACTTATATATAATACATTGAGTTGTGTACTATAAAGATGGCATGGAGGTTTAAAAATAGTTTCAAACTATCTACTCCTAGTTTCAAAAAATCTTCACGAGTTAGTCTGTTAGTGTCTATGAATCGGTGTAATTTTGCTTCTGATACGGACTCAGTATACACGAGAAGTGTTTGTTGAGAAATGGCTTGATACACAGCATAATTAAATTTCGTAACTCACTAGTTATTATCACGTAGTCGTGCACTCTAGATCTCTCCTAGTCGCGTTGTTTCTAGATATCTAGATCTATGAAGAGAGAGCGTGTATTTACACTTCAGTGTTATATCCTACCAGGAGAATTCGGTGCTTAGATAAAGCAGTTTGTGAACTAGAGATATATAAAAAGTGTTTCTCGGGTCATGAATACTTTATAGCGTGTAATGAGCAGTACATAGTGATGTCATCTGGGTTTATTGCACACGAGTGTGTGGAGGGGTGTATAAATTTGGGGAGGTTTAAATTGGAATATAGGTGCATTCTGTTTAGAAACACTTTTAGACTCGTGAATCTAGATACAAATAGTCATTCATTTTTGTAACTCGCCTTAGCGCCCACACTATGACATTGGAGAACTCTTCGATTTACAATGGAAAGTATATGCTTTTAATTGTTGTGTACATATCTCATGATTCTGATATGCATATAATTAGTCTCCCAGGATTGTTATATCTGTCTTTGGATCATTGCTCTCCATTGCCTTGCATTCCAAAAGGCTTTATTTGCTCACTAGCTCTTATTGGTATTCTTTTTTCATCTTTATCTTTCTGCTCTGGTTTTTGATGATGTCATTATGCTATTGTGCAGTAAGTTAATTGGTGGAACTATTTATCTTACGGCAATATTGTTTCACTGATATTGTATATTTTTGTTTTTTTGTTTTGCATGCTCTAATTTAGATTTTTTGCAAACAATGTTTTCTGATATGGGCACAACTGTGCATATGGAACTTGGTGAGCTAAATCTTCACACAGAAGATGAGTATCAAGAATGTCTGAAGGAAAATCTTTTTGGGGTGGAATCCAATTATGGTTCCATCATACACGTTGCTAAAGTTAGCCTAGACTGGGGAAAGAAGGATACAGAGACAACGGAACAAAGCATCTCTAGTAAAAGATTGGCTCTTTCTGCTGACATTAGTGGCATGGGAGTTTCTTTAACATTTAAGAGAATAGAATCCCTCATATGGACTGTTCTATCTTTCCAAGCTCTCTGGAAAAGTTTATCTGCTTCTAGAAAGAGATCAGTGCAAACTCAGGGCACTCGCTCGTCTTCCCCATCAGGAAAAGGGACTCGATTCATACAGTTTAATCTTGAGAGGTGTTCTGTAACATTTTCTGGTGAGGCAGGCCTAGAGAAACGCATCAATTGCAGACCCAAAACGTGTCAATTATGGTTCACAGGGTGGTCGTGTTGTGATCGATGTTTCTGCTGATGGCCAACCACGCTCTGCAACCGTTATGTCGACAGTTGTGGACAGTTATAAGAAATTAAATTATTCAGTTAGTCTCGATATTTTTCACCTTAGTGCTAGCATGAACAAAGACACAAATTCAAACCAGATGGAGCTTGAAAGAGCTAGGTCAATCTATCAAGAGTTCCTTGAGGACCTTGACCCACATGCTAACGTAGTTTTGTTTGATATCTTGGATGCCAAATTTGTACGCTGTCCAGGTAGTCACAAAGAGATTTCGGTTTGTTCCCTCTTCAGTGCTACTGATGTTACAGCCAGGTGGGAGCCAGATGTACATTTATCCCTGTTTGAACTTATGTTGCGTATTAAGTCAGTGGTGCACCATCACAAGCTGGAGCAAAAGAATGTCAAGACTACAGATGATATATTTACCTCGCAAAATTCAGAGACAAACAAGGATCCAGTGAAGGAATTAGATAAACATCCTAAGCAGAAGAAAAAGGAGCTTATATTTGCTGTAGATGTGGAAATGCTGACATTATCTGCAGCAGCAGGAGATGGGGTTGATGTCATTGTTCAAGTTCACTCTATTTTCTCTGAAAATGCTCGCATAGGAGTGCTCTTTGAAGGACTTATACTGAGTTTTAATGGTGCTAGAGTACTGAAAAGCAGCCGGATGCAAGTTTCGCGTGTTCCAAGTTCCACTCATGATGCTAAGGCCCTGGGTGTCACCAAATGGGATTGGGTCATCCAAAGCCTTGATTTTCATGTCTGCTTACCTCACAGGTTAGAGTTGCGGGCCATTGATGACTCTGTTGAGGACATGTTACGTGCTCTAAAGCTTATTGCTGGAGTCAAAACTATGCTTCTATATCCATGGAAGAAGGAAAACTCAAAACCAAAGAAGCCTAAATCATCGGCTTTGGGGCGTATCAGACTTGGAATACGTAAATTGACTGCTGTGATTGAGGAAGAGCCCATTCAGGGTTGGCTTGATGAGCATTTCCACCTCATGAGAAATGAGTTATGCGAACAGGCCGTCAGGTTGAAGTATGTTGATGAAATCAAGAAGGGTAACTCGTCTCCACAAAATGTGGAGGCTACTGATGGATCTCAAGAAAAAAAGCTTAGCCATGATAGTGTCGAATTAGAGGGTGATGACTCCAAGTCTCTTTGTAAACTTCATGAAGAGATTTATGAACAGTCATTCCAGTCATATTATCGGGCATGTCAAAATTTAAAATCATCTGAGGGTTCAGGGGCATGTAAAGAAGGATTTCAGTCTGGATTTAAGCCTAGTGCTAGCAGGACCTCTCTCCTATCTATATCTGCCACAGAGCTTGATTTAACCTTGACCAGCATTGATGGGGGAGATGCTGGGATGATAGAGATTCTGAAACAGCTGGATCCTGTTATCGGAGAATGTGATATACCATTTTCACGGTTGTATGGACAAAACATACTCCTGAACACAGGCACCCTGGTTGTCCAACTAAGGGATTATACCTATCCGATGCTTTCGGCAACTACAGGGAAATGTAAAGGACGGGTTATCCTTGCGCAGCAGGTAAATTGAACTTTTGTGGCACTTTTTAATGTTTAATCTCTCCATCTTGTGAAAATTTTGCGTATGAAACTGTTACTGTCTAAATTTGCTTGTTGAAGTCTGTGTGCTGTTTGAAATGAGCTTCCACTGAGCACTTGATAGGGTTCTATCATGGGAAATTTTTTGGAGATTTTTCTTGGATCTTATTTTTTAGCAGCATCGATCCAGACTGTCTTAATCTGGGCAGGGCCCATCCTTCACATTTATGTAAAAACTTGTATAATTATTTATGGTGCTAAGTTTATTGTAGGATTACAAATAAGCAACTACTACATTTTGCACATGAATATACTAAATTTTAAAAAAAGAGCAACTAAATTACCAAAAATGTTGAGCGTATATTTTTATATTTTATGACGCTTTCCAGCCCTTTACCAAGAAGTTTGTTATTATTGAGATGAGAAAACGATCATCTATGGTACTACAACAATTTCGACAAATATTTCGAATGTCACTATTTTATTAATTTTAAGAAAGAATTTATGCTTTGGGATATGCCCTGCATTATCAATAGTTTTTATTTTATCGACCATTTAAATAAAAGTTTTTTGTGGAAATGAGAAAATGTGGAAACATTCCCATGGAGAAGCCACGCCTCTGCAGAAAGGAGAAATGGTTTGAGTTTGGGTTCTCGTCATGCTGATGGAAAGTTTTCTGTCATTTGCAAATCATTCGGAAACACTAATTCAGCCACCTAAGAAGGAGAAAAGTTTCATGGTGGGATGACATGAACATATCATGGAAGATTTCCTTATCATTGGAGAAACAAGTGGCATATTCTGGCAACAGCCACCCATGAAAAGCTCGACAAGCTGCAAATAGTTTCTAGTTTGATGGAATTGCAGCAATCAGATGGTCGGGTTTTTTATGTCTGCAAAAGATTTCAAGATATTTGCAAGCAGTCTTCAGGGTTTAGGAAAAAAATCGGTGCCTGAAAATTCCCGTTGGTGCGTGCGATCCATTCATAGATGCACCCACCTTTACTCTTGAAATTCTGATGGATTGGGAGTGCGATTCTGGTCAATCATTGAATCATTTTCTTCATGCCCTTCCCAGTGAAGGGAAAACACGTGATAAAATGCTTGATCCCTTTAGATCTACATCGCTATCACTCAGATGGAATTTCTCTTTGAGACCATCTGCTCCACCATCTGTTGCAGCAAATGAGTTTTCCATTCCTCAGGCGGTTGAAAATGAGGTTCGCAATCCAACATTTAATATTGGTGCTCATGACTTGGCCTGGGTGTTAAAATTTTGGACTATGAATTATCTTCCTCCTCACAAGTTGCGTAGCTTCTCTCGATGGCCACGATTTGGCGTTCCAAGAGTTGTCAGATCAGGCAATCTTTCACTAGACAGAGTGATGACTGAGTTTATGCTGCGATTTGATGTTACACCTACCTGTATAAAGCATGTTCCATTGGCTGATGATGACCCTGCTAAAGGCCTAACATTCAGTATGTCAAAGCTGAAATATGAAGTATGTTTTAGTCGAGGCAAGCAAAAGTTCACTTTTGAGTGCAAGCGCGAACCCCTTGATCTTGTTTACCAAGGTATTGACCTGCATATACCAAAAGCATTCTTGTCTAGAAATGTAGAAGATCATGCATGCTCGGCAAAAACAGGGCAATTGGCTGTAAAAATGGCACCATCTGTGTTGCCTGATGGAGTCCCTGCTGAGAAGCTCAATGCTGTCGGCAATTATACGGATAAACAGCGTGATGATGGATTTCTGTTATCTTCTGATTACTTTACCATCAGAAGACAATCCCCAAAGGCTGCTCCTGCTAGGCTATTGGC